>QNUK01000570.1:160000-399047 GCA_013621035.1 Clarias magur
GACTTGATGTAACTTTCAAGTTTATCTGTCCAATACATTACATACTGTATCTGTTTAAACCTAAATAAACACTGACACAAAGGCGATTAAACGTTCAAAGTACACGGAAATGTTTATTTGCGGTCTTTCTATGAAATCCAGTCGTCCCCTCCCACTTTGAGATTTATAAGTACTATATGTTGTCAGATCCTCCCAATCTTGCAATGACACTACAGGTTCTGTCATTAGATCGGATGGCAAGGCTTTATGCAAAATCTTTTGCATAATTACATACCAAAGACAGAATCGCCACCTTTAGATTTTATGGGTCACAAAGCATCCATAATTGCCAGTTTATTGTCCAACGAAGTCCAGCGCAGCCAATGAAAAAGAAAGAAAGAAAGAAAGAAAGAAAGAAGGAAAAGGAAAAGAGTCTACTTACAAACAGACAAGCTGATATTGCTTACATATAATTAAAAATGTATACGACTACGGAGTTTTTAATAGAATATAGGCAGACTCTCATAGTCTGCCCTACCTAAAGTGGAAACCCAGAAAAATTAGATCGCTACATAAAAACATAACATAAACGAAGCTGAATATATCGTACTCATGACACAATGCCGTTATGCCATAGATGGGCCATCATTTACGTAGTAATTATGTCGAGTATATTCTTTTAGAGCGGGAAAATAATATACTCATCTTGCTTGGAATTGCAACTACAGGCATTAGCAATGTGATAAATTGATTTAAACCATCTTACGTACAACGTAACTAGGGGACTCATGATGTAACTGGTTTTGCAGAAATATATTAAATGAATAAAAAGAAAAAAAAGTCAACAACGTGTGTGTGTGTGTGCGTGTGTATCTGGACCAGTTACAGAAGGGATTTGCTCTTTATTAATACTTAGCCTTATTTTTAATAGTTACAGTTAAATGTTGATATATTGGCCTACAAATACGGCTATATGAAACTGCACACAATAATGTAAAACGATGACCGGAAAACACCTTGAAAAGACACGAATATCTTATTCAATAATTGTACACTTGGACTAGTTAAAATACAGCGCCATCTCGCTTTTTAACGTAAAATGACATTGGATTTCCATGTCCAGATAGCTGAAGGAGACAACTGTTTTGTTTAACAATACACATGGTAAAACAAAACCATCAGCATATTCAGCTAGCATGTTCGATAGTCTTTATTCTCCAGCACCTGTCTGCAAACATGAGCAATTTTTTAGCCTAAAATAATTGTTTAATCCTATGGCGAAATAAGTGTAGAGGAATAACTTGCTGATGTATCGTGTTTGGATCTTCATCTCAGTCTAGAGAACGGGGTACCTGTTACCCTGAATGATCTTGTGTAGTGCTGTAGGTTTGAATAAGAGAATAATGCTAATATGATACAATAAAAATGCTTCTAAGACTTTCACAGAACTGCAAATTAAGTGTGGGCGACTGGTTGCCAGCGTGCATTATAGTGCATTGTTTCCAAATACTGTAATGTTTTATAGTTTGTTACTGTTGATATATTATTATTATTATTATTATTATTATTATTATTATTATTATTAAAACAAATAATTGTTTACATGAGAATAGCACATTGTGACAATGGACATTGTCAAAAAACAACTTTAACATTTACATACAAATCTTGTATTTGTCCCTACAATGATCAACTTAGATGCGACATTTAATTGTTACCTTTGCTTATTAAAAACATACAAATAAAAAAACGAATGAAAAAGACATTTAAAGAAGATGTCATCACTTTAATAAAAAAAATGGTTATGAATGGTATAAATTGGGTACATGTCAATTAAATAACAGTTTTAAGTGAAACCTCTTCTTAACTGGAATGCACTGCGTAGACAATTTGCTGGTATCACAGCTGCGTGTTTTCCACTGTCCTTCATCTGTCGATGGGATCTGTGTAATTGGTATATTGGAGAATTACGAGAATTACATAAAAGCATCATTGCTTGATGCTAAATCTTTAAAATTTCAATAATACTACGACTACAGTAGACATCGGTACTTGAATTACCAGGCTGTGGTTTGGAGTGGCTTGGGGAATGCATAGATTCAATCATCTTCCTCCTCCTCCTCCTCCTGCTGCTACAACTACTACTACAACTACTACTACTACTAATAATAATATTAAATAAGTATTTCAGTTTAAGAGTATGATAAAAAAAAAAATTCTATCTCAGTGAAGGCCAAAACCTCCTTGCGTTATTTATTATATAGTGGCATGCATTGCCGGTAACAATTATAACCAGCGAACTCCAAGTAAAAAAAAAAAAGTCGTTTCAATAGGATTGCCCGGGCCGTGCCTAGCATTAATAGTTGCCTTTTCCTTGTCAGCACAAAAGAACTTCAAATAAACCTTGAATCTGCAAACATCTAAAAAATTTCTCAAACATACACTTTACACTTTACTCAGTTACATACACTGAAACTCTCCCACACAAATACTTCAACTGGAGTTGTCTTTTCTGCACCGGATCTATTCTGTCACTATTAAGCCCTATGACCCCTTTGTACGTTTTTTTACGGGACTAACTGATTTTGTTTAAATAAATATAGCTTATGCATCGGGCTCGATCAATGTACACGAGTTATTTTAAAATCGTTGTTTATAATAATAATAATAATAATTATTATTATTATTATTGTTGTTGTTGTTATTATTATTTCGTTCGCATTAAAATATAACATATTCATAAGGCCTAAACAAAAGGCCTAAACAGTCTAAATACATAAAATATTAGAAATATTGCGGTCCATAAATTTAAAGCGGTTTCAGTGTGTGCGGGAAAAGCAGGTTGAGAAATGTGTGTTGATGGAAAAATTATGTGGAAGAGATACAAACGCTGTAACGAGCCCGTCTTTTCTGAAAGGAGCATTTTACCGTCGCGTTTATTATTTTCTGTATAAATGAACAAAGATGTAGTACTCAAACCTATGTAATTCAACAATCAAATAAACAATAAAAAAGCAATGCAAACAAGTGACCAACATAGACAAAGTAAAAAAGAAAAATAGAAAGTAACCTTGCTATAAACACAGTAATGCCAACTTGCCATCACTCGAAACCACTATAACTCACAACTACCATAGTTCATAATTGAATATGTAATTAGTTAAAACCACATAATATTGGTGTTTTTAACTAATGCAAAGTAAGCTCTTGTTTGCATACACCCAACAGTGGCCAAGCATTCCGTAGCGCTGAGGAGACTATAAATGCTGAAAAAAATAACTATGTGTCTGTAACGCTGCGTGAAGATTGTTGGTAGTTTTTGTTTAATGTCTGTTGTAGCCGACTCTGGCCGACTGTATGACCAAGCATCTCACCAACCCCCTCAGCCTTTGTCTTGAAGTCGGGTTGAGGTCTCTGGGGTGACAAGTGACAGTTCTGTGAATAGCTGGTAGATGGCACAATTTTCTAACATTTAGAGAGGAAACCAACGAGACTAGTGCAGCGATATGTTTTAAAGCACTCTATTCTAATAAAATAATCAATCTGCCATATAAAAAAGGTCTAAAAAAATCTAATCAGAGTGTCAGGGTTAGTTAAATAAAACCCAGTCGAAATCAATTCATAATTCTTAAAAAAAAAAATACATAATTATTTTAAAAAAAATAATATATATATATATATATATATATATATATATATATATATATATATATATATATATATATGAAAACTATGACGTAATTAAGTAGTCAGACTACTACTCACAGAATTTAACGGATGCTCGTTATCCAAACCGTCGTCGTGTGGCTTATCTAATAAAAAGAAGATAGTTGTCGGTCTGATGTAAACTGGATTAAAATATAGACAGGTATTTGGATTGATTTCCAAATAATTTTGCTGCTAGACCGTTTATATATTGACAGGAGGACGTTGTAACTGTGAGCACTGTTTTCCCCCACGCGGGTTAGCTTGAGATCGAGAAGTCCTTTACATACGCACCATAAAACTAGTGGCATCAGAAGAGCTCGACATTGCCGGAGTGGTGTGCGCGCGTCTGTCTGTGTGTGTGTGTGTGTGTGTGTGTGGGGGGGGGGGGGGTGCCTATTATCTTGTTGTGGTGTCACTATGGAAACCACTCGCAGGCTCTTACTTCATTTAGCTTAGCTCATCATAAGAATACTGCGGCCTTCTGCGCGTCTACACAAAATAAAAGACGGTAACCCAAATGTACTCACAGTAAAAACTTTTGTAAAACATTTAGCGGGGCTGTATGATACGATCAACCCCACTGATTGCTAATTGATAGCATTAGCCTGAGAAACAAAATAAATAGAACTATCACATGTTCCAATTTTGTAAAAAATAATTATCTATATAAAACTGCAGTCCTATCAAATGTAATCAAATGTTTTAACAGTCTCTATTTCTAAGAACTTACTTCTAATGTGGTCAACGCTTACTAAAAGAAGCATTAATGATTGCTTTTGCACAAACTATGGAGCAAGAATATGAATATTTTAATAATATAAATAAAATGTACTTTTACGGCGGGGACGGGGGCGGGGGGGATTCTCTGTTTAGTACAATAAACAAAACCTTAAGTGCAATTTATTTTCTACGCGGGGGAATAAAAAAGTGTGAGACTTCATGGGAGAGTTCAGTCTCAACATACGGTCTGGCAGCTAAAATCAAACCTTAAGCTTGATAGTTAATTTTTGGTTTCAGGTCCAGAAAATAAAGAAAAGGCAACATTTATTGTCCAGAGAAGTTAAGCACGCGACTTGTCTTCAGTTACTTTGTAAAGGACATTAATTTTAATTTAAAATATTCTTTTTAATATTAGGTACTTATTTAAAAAAACAACCGAAGAACTAAATTCTTATTTAAAGCTCCAGGCGAAAAGTTTTATAATGCATTTCCGGTTCCGATCAACTGTGGAATTTGAAACATGTTTATATATATAATTATGTATGACTGTTTATGTGACGAATTAAATTTGAATTTGAATCTGATTTTAATTAAAAGCCATCATTTGATTCCAATCATTGACAAAGCTGGCTGCACAAAGTTTACAACGTAGTTTTATTGCAAGAATAAACGCTTTCTAATTGCGTCATAACACGTGCTTTCGTAGCGTTGCCATATTCGAGATCGACTATAATTATTATAATATTTATTATTATTAGTAGTAGTAGTAGTAGTAGTAATAGTAGTAGTAGTAGTAGTAGTGGTGGTGGTGGTGGTTTGTTTGTTTGTTTATTTATTTATTTATTTATTTGCTAGGGGACCAAGTTATACGCAACGTAATAATAATAATAATAATAATAATAATAATAATAATAATAATAATGTTGCTGAAACATGAAGACTGCAATCAATAAAATCTAACAATAAAATAATCATAAATGTATTAACAAATCAATGCAAGTTAGAATACTCTAGTCTAGAAGTCTAATTATAGTCATCCATCAAAGTTTAAATAAGTTTTTTAAAAGTTTATTTTATTTGATTATTTTCTGTCTTATTATTTAAAGTTAAAGAGCCCGTTTTGCTCATCACCGTGGTGTGGATTATTAGATCTATCCGCACAATGCCTTATCGACTCAACTAACAGGACAATGTTCTAAGCGAACCTTAAGGATGGATTCATCCAAGCTGATCTCCATTATAAAACTAGGTAAAACGCACATTTGAGGAGAAATTGTGAAAGATAAACGGGAGAGGTTTTGTTGTTCCAGTCACACAACAGGCGATGGCAGTGTTTGACATGTAGCCTATACGCCAGATTTCATACATAGCATTCAGAGAAAAAAAAATCTGTGAAAGGTGTGGAGCTTCACTGGTTCACCAAAACTGTTACAGTATTGCTATTTAAAAATCTATCTATCTATCTATCTATCTATCTATCTATCTATATATATATATATATATATATATATATATATATATATATATATATATATATATAGCATTACATTAGCATTTTCCTCTTCATTTACCACTCAACACTGGAACACTGAAAATCTTATCAGTAATGTTATCACTTGTAAAAAATAGCAGATTGACCAGAAAAGACAAAACATGGCAAGATTTTTGATTTCAAATTCATAAATTATAATTTAATACCAAGAACAAATTTACAGCAGAATGCTTGTTTACAATAAGCTAACACAAACAAACAAGAATTGTTTTCAACTATAAACTTCCACACAGACTCACTTATATCACTTGCAATTAATAATAATAATAATAATAATAATAATAATAATAATAATAAAGTATCTATACGTAATTAATACCCTGCAGTAATATATTCTTATATATTTATATAAAAAATGGGTCAGTTTCAACTGTTCATAATTACAATCATGTAGCATTCTCTGGTCCATATATGGCATGGGAAGAGCCCAGCATAACTGTTCAGTCAACTACACAATATGATCCCTTTTTATCCGACCACAACATTGTGTCATGTGTATTGAAGAAAAGCCTCGAGACAAGGACGAGCAAGCTTTCACACTTACACACATACATGGCATCTGTTACAGACTGAAAAGGAGCAGGAACACAGAAATCAAAATAGCCATCCCTTTCCAAACCAGTTCACCCTGTCGTCTTATTCTATTATGGAACGTTGCGATTTTTCCTTCTTCTTAAATATAAGGGCTATACAATAAAAAAAAAAAATATATATATATATATATATATATATATATATATATATATATATATATATATATATATATATCAAAGGTAGAATTGGTTAGTGACCTGTGGCCATGCATTCACAGTCTAAATACATGAAAAAAATCGTAATAGGTAGGCTATGTATAATACAAAAAAATCAGTGCTACTAGCTATCTCTGCCACTCATTTTTGAAGACCCCCCCCCTCCCCCGCCAAAGAAAAATGGCAACCACAGTTTTTTTTAATCACATATTTTTGAATTGACCTATATATTTACAATAATACTGCCTCCAATTCTCGTTTCTCTATCGTTTTCAAGTGAAGTACTCAATCATAAGATTGAATTGTAAAATTGTTTGTTCCCCATCTTCTCTAGGCTAGAAATACAATAAAGTTTAAATAACAAATCGGTGATTTCGCTCATTACAGGCACTTTAATGTTTTATGTTTGTTGGGGGGCTTGTGTGAGCCATTCTTTATAATTCTCCTTTATTTACTTTAAAAAACAGTGTAATGGGTTTCCACAATAGTTTAACATTTTGACAATTTCTTAAAGTCGACGTAAAATCCACTAGAAATAATATGTTCTATAAATTATAAATATTATCCACCCCTCTCTCTCTCTCTCTCTCTCTCTCTCTCTCTCACACACACACACACACACACACACACACACACACACACACACACACACACACACACACACAGGTCTAGTAGTGTAATGTTCTATAGGAATACACGGAATAATGCCATTGTAAGATACAAACAGGTGCATGGTCTCAAACAGCGTCTCAACTGGACATTAAAGGACTGTTCGTTTTATTTGAGTTGGAGTTCAGAAGTCCTCATTTTCGCTTATTTATGGACAGAAAAAGTAAGTGCGCCTTCAGGATTTATACGTATATTATCCTATATTGCTGTACAGGTGCTTTCATTTTTAAACGTCTTTACAACTGGTTTAAGTCATAATTATCAGAAAAAAACACCAACTTCATACTACAGAATCACATAGGCCGGTTTGGGGGAAAAAACAAACAAACAAACAAAAACGTACAAAAAACAGCGATAGATACATTTACACATGACATAAGAGCCATTTGGGGAAAAAGAAAACAGACCTTTTAATTTCTTCCACATTTCTCCGATGTATCGCCCTATATGTACTTGAGAGTTTCCTTTCTCCAGAAGTAATTTTAAAAATCCATCCAGTGTTTTTCCTTCCCTGTAACTCATTTGGTTCTTTTGTCTTTCCTTTGTTTAAAAAAACAAAAAAGTAAATTGAATCACCCACCCCAGCCCGCACAAGTAGTTTCTTCAATTGTTTCGTATTTCAAGATTTACAGTTATATTATAAAAATGTCTTTTTTCCCAAGAAAGTTAACTAATGTAACAGCCGGTTTCTTTTACTAAGAAGGGCGCTAACTAGTGGACCCCCATTTCAGATCCTTCCTTTGAATTATTGAATGGACATGTATGGCCAGTTAAAACTGCTCCCTGACAGCAACATATCCCGGATGAGGGTTTCAATTGGGGTTTTACCTACCAATCGGACGAAAAATAATTGCTCTATGACCGAAGAAGACACTGTGCGCAAAGAAGGCAGACGTAGTAATAACTTCCCAAATCGTGTAGGCTGGTTAGGGTACTGGCTCCGCACGTACTCTTCCAACGCACACTGTGACTTCTCCTGCAAACTTTCGATGTGGGCCACATCTGACAGACCGCAAGCATCTACAAGTAAAAAAAGACAAAGAAACGGGCGTTATATGAACTGCAGCATACGCCGATTTCATCGCACGGACATCAATCTTCGCACTTTATTACTGTTACTGCAATGTCGACTTTCATATTGTCAGCACCATCATTATTCAGTTTTGCTATTACTTTGATATCTTGCGCGTGCATAAAATGTATGACTGTAGGAGAGAGTTATAAACATACACGCGCTTTCAGGCTATCGAACAACGTCATCTGTCAAATTTATTCTCGTGCTAATAGCTAACACGTTCACTATCAGGTAGCGCCACTTACAAACTCGAATTAGGCCTGCATCAATAGAAATGAGATGTATTAGAATGTGGAGGATGGAAAATATGCTGTAGGATTAAATAAATAGAAAAACGAACGTGTAAACAAACACCATTACATATGCTTCAGTATAGAATGTTGCAAAGATGTATGTCAACCTTACGACGTTTTACTTTAAAATCCTTTAAAACAATACTGGTATGTCAGTTGATGTATACGGGAAATACATATTGTGTGCGTGTACGCAAATATTAATATTTCATTTAGACTATTTGTGGATTAAACCTGACCTGTACATTCAGTGGTTCATTGACAATGCTTCCTAAGGTCACTTTGAGGCACTATGATGACCGGAAAATGATCTGGAAAATGTAGACAAGTGTTCTCCTAGTAATGAAGACATTTCCAAGCGGTATTTGGAAATTATTTTATCAAATCACAAGGAAGGCACGGACGCTGTAAGAGATGCATACTGAAGGACAATATTTAAAATTTAATGTTGATGTTTATATAATATTCTTTTAAACGTGTTTTAAAAATGAAAAAATGTAATAAATTAATCTGAGTAAAATACGTGGTTGATACAGATGCTTGACCACTATCCAACAGCACCCCCACCATCCTTTTACGTACCATTCTTCATGAACTTAAGGGCATATTCGATAAGTTTTTCAGAACTGTGCAGCCACTCGTGAAACGTACACAATGCACAAATGAAAAAAAAGGAAGTGAGGGTCATGACCCAGCTCTGGAATGAGTCCGACATGTGTTTCGGATCCCTACATCCCCCCTAACAAAAATAAAAAAAAGAATTGTGAGCCCTTTACGGCATTGAAAGAAAAAGTGTATTTCCTGCTCAATGCAATGCAACACAGTTGAACTAATCTAGCTGGGTGCATTTATCACAGCGTGAAGTAATATATCAATTCGTGCGATCAAAATCACACAGGACAGTTGTGCTTAAATATGTGTAAACATAACATTGGGCTTTCTTCCTCTTCTTAACAGGCTGCTCATCTTGCCTCCCCCACCAAGCGTGACATCATTAATAATTGTCATTCCAAATAACTACAAATAACCCATTGTACCAAGGCCTAAATCATGTAATAACACATATTTAACAGAGAACGATCACAGCATTAGAAAATGTTCTCATTTGATTTAAAAGGAGTATATAACTTCTTTGAGAATGTAGGGTGATCTGAACTTGTATATGAAACAATACGTGACTATGAGTTTACAACGCACTTTTATTTTACATCTAAAGTATGCTCTGTAGACCAAGCCCTAACCTACTGTGTCTAAACATAATTAATTTTCAGTTATAACAATCAGTTATGACGACTGCTGTATTTCTTATTTATTTGCTTTTAAGGAATTTACTTACACATACAAATTAAGAAATGTACAAACACAAGGGGTAAAAAAGAAAAGACCTTAACATGTAAGCTGCTGGCGATACATTTTAGTGAAGTGATTTATGGACACTTGATGTGCTAAAATAAACTTGCTACTTTTTCACTTATATTCACGAATAAATACAGCTATAGATAGACTATTGTAATTGTAATTAACTACCACTACGAATAATAATAACAATAATAATGATCTACCAATATTGTTAAACATGGAACTTACCTGTGGTGAATAACACGATGGCTTTTAAGCAGCTGTATTCAGCTGAGTCAACATGTAATGCTTTGAGCTTTTCAACTTGCTCCTGGAAGATCCTAATGTGGTCCATAAAAGCGACCACTCTGTCCGCGGACATGGGGGACGCATGGAGGCCTGCGGCGGCTAGCAGAGGAGCTACATGCAGTGGCATGGAGCACTGGGCCGCGTTAAGGACGAACAACTCGCTCCAGGTAAGCCTAAGCAGAGCCACCTGGTCTGTGATCTGCAAGTCTGGGAAGAAGGGAATATTCCTTGCCCACTCGACAGCGCTGAACAGCATGCGCGCAGCCAGTTCGCAAATGTTCTCGATGCCCATGATGTTGTTGGGCTGCATACACTGACTGCCATAGCGCGACGTGGGGTAGGGTTCTGCTCGCAGCAGCAGTGAAATATATCCCGATAGGTAGGAATGGCAATGCAGTGGGTCCCCGTTCGTCAAGGCGAACTGCCCGTGGTGCGGCTGCGTGGGCGGCATCCTGCCCCTCTGGACTGCTGCAAAAAGAGAAACTACAGATATTGATGTTTGAAATTCTACACATCAGTGGCTGGAATGGCATGACCTCGTGTTTCTGTTAGTGTAGACGCACACGCAATTATTATTATATGGCTGTTATTATAACGGCTAAGGTTCTAATAAAATGAAACGTGTTCTCATTTGCATTAATTATAACGGCTCAGTGACACTATATGTTTCATTTCGCAACATAACTACATTGCTTACCATTACCAGTATAGTCCCTACACAATTGACAAAGTTAAACGCAAAGTTTTTAACAGTAAAAACACGATAATTCATAAACCGTCATCAAATTACGTGTAAGTGTCGTAAATGTTGTAATGTTACCAGCAAAACTATGTTTGAAATTAAAAATATTTACATGGGACTCTGAGAAAATTAAACAAAGACAGGCATGGATGCTAATCCATAATCTATTTAGCGCAAGATTAAATTCAGTCAACAAAAGACAAAAACTAACTCGGAAGGCTGGGGAACACCGAACTAGGCACGAGTATAGCAGACCCGATCGTACAACTTCATATTTATTTTCTCGCTTGTGTAGGCGGCCTGCGGTCGAGTGTGTGTGTGCGTGTGTGACTGTAATGATGTCTGTCTGATTTTGACAAATGCTGCAGAGATGCTTTTTTCAAATCCAGATACATGCCAATTAATTTATTGCTGAACAAAAGCAAACAGCAAAATAGAATTATTAGGGCTATGCGTGGAATGTGATGTTTTATTTCTTTGAGCAAAACTAGAGCTATGTGGAGCATTAACAAAGACGATGTGCCTGCGCTGGTCGAGTTGCCTATGGAAGTCTTAGGAGAGAGAACGTAGCACATACTGGCCCACGGCGCTCAAAAAAACGAGAAGAAAATCGAGAAAGAAAATCTTAATACCTTCACGTCTCATGCCAACTTTGAGGCATTTTTTAAGACGGCAGTATTGACACTGATTCCGGTGGTGCTGGTCAATGGGACAATTCCGATTGGCGCGGCACGTGTATGTGAGGTTGCGCCGTACGCTACGCTTGAAGAAGCTCTTGCAGCCTTCGCATGTAAACTGGCCGTAGTGCTTGCCGCTCGACTTGTCGCCGCACACTACACACTCGATGTGCTGCTGCTGCTGCTTGTCCGACTGACTTTGCGACGTCTGGTTCGCTGGCGTGGATTGTGAGTTGCTATTCGGCGCTCCTTGAACAGGAGTCTGCGGGGTCGGAGGTGCGACCTGTGAGGCCGTAAGGTTCAGCTGGCCCGGCTGAGGGGTCGCAAGGGTTAGTCCGCCTTGGGCTTGAGATGAGAGGGCGCCTTGCGTCTCGGCCACATCGTCCTGGGAGCCCCTCCACACTACCATTGCCATATCTAATCAGTCCGCAACTTTGTGTCGTCCGTTTTTTTGTTGTTGTTTTGTTTTTGTCCTATATTGCTGCCAGCGTGTCGTAGTGCCTTTAGTTCTAAGGCAACCCAGCACGTCGAGGTTTGTTGATGGGGCGAGAAAGATGGTCCCTGTGTTTTTACCCCACTGAAACTCGCTCGCTGACGACGAAATGTCGGTTGTGAGACTTGGCAGTTGTTAGAACTGACAAGAAGAGAAGTCAAATCGCAGTCCTATTCTTAGAGGCCACGTCCAGGCGTGCTTGCAGTCATCCATCCAGGAAAGCCGTGGAAGAAAAACACAATAAAAGTGGAAAATAAATACAACGACCAAAGAAGAGCAAGAGTCTGTTAGGAATGGGGCCAATATAACTTAGCAACGCTCAGACAAGCGGAAAATGAAAGCGTATGTATAGATTACAGAAACAAAACGGACTACCAAGTTCCAGTCTTAAAGTGTTGTAGAAAATCAACAACTGGTGGACCCAAATATAGCCTTTTCTTCTTTTTTTCCCTCCCAGATGAGGTAGCGCTAGCCGCCGCGCGCGCAAACCCAAGCCTCCGTGCTAAAGTCAAATATGAAGTCAACTCTCCAGGCGAGCGGTAGTAATACGGAAACAAAAAGAGATCGCAACCTCCTGGGCTTCCTTTGCGTGTAGCAGAAATAATAAAAGAGGAGAACGGAGTATCAAAGTGATCAAATATGATAAAAAGGGGGAGGTTAGGAAGTGATTGCGATTTGGAGGCGCAGGGCTGGCAGAATGCTTTCTCTCTGATCAGCTCACCGAGCTCTCTATATAGTGAACTTTGACACGACTGCTGCAACTTAGCACACGTTACCATGGAGATGGCTTGCCATATATGGAAAATGACTGCGTTTGAATGGTCAGAGCTCACGGACCGCCCCTCCAAACCCGATTGGCTAGTCGGAACTTGCGCTACTTGGTGCTTTGCCAAAGCAAGGAAATGAGTCGATGAACAACCAGGTCCTAAAGAGAGTCCGATCTAATGCAGCACAACAAAGCACGCATTTCTTTATCTACAACTTGAATCAAACGCATAGATAGCGATATCGGAACTTTTCTTTTCTTATTCTCTCAGGTGGTTTCAGACACCTTTTACTTTTTAATTTGTTATATAAATTGTTTTCGAAAAGATGGGGCATTTGACCTGGCCATATAAAAATAACCGGATACTGAGAATAGCGCTTTTAACAAAGCAGAAACTACACTCTATAACATATTTTGATTATATGTAATTGTTAGATTATAGCGTAAAGCGCAAAACTTAATTGCACTAGACATCATTCGCATACTCAAATGCTAGGTAAACGAATTTTATTATTGCTGCCATTATAATATTCATTAATGTTTAATCTATTAAAGACATATTTTAAGACATATTGCGTTTACAAGTATAATTTTGAATACATGTGGTATTAATTATTGACTAAAAAGTTTTCTTGATCGATTCTTATTACAAACGATATTAAAAATAAAGAGTACGTTATGTGAACTTCATTTCACCTTTCACTTTCTGTGCTCTACCATACTACTGCTCAGTCTCGACAATATTCTTAGTCTTAATCTAACTGCATCTCCATCTGTAATATGCATTTAATTTTATTTTACCAAACACTCTTTAGAAGGAATGATGTGCATATTCCACGAGTATAGACTACAAATAATCTCTCTCTCTCTCTCTCTCTCTCTCTCTCTCTCTCTATATATATATATATATATATATATATATAGTATAATGAAGTGCAAATGAAGTGAAGGAGGACGTTGCAAATTAAATATATGGGATTATCAAAATAATAAACATTATGTTTTCACATGGATTATGCTACTACTACTACTACTACTACTATTATTATTATTATTATTGTTGTCGTTGTTATTGTTGTTAATGTTGATTGTTCTTCTTGTTTTATTTGTATGGATATAGCTGTGAAACTGACATCATCAATACAATAAATATATATATACCTTGTATAAAACAAGTGTACTTTGCAATTACATAAATTGCAATTGTTGTTTGTTTGTTTATTTGTTTGTTTACTTTTACCTATCCCACATAATAAAACGTATAATAAAACAGCCGTTTAAACTAAATTGCTTCACTGCGTTGATGAACTTTAGGAACCGTCTGTCTACGTCAACTGCTGATTAGAAGGGAGGTTAAATGTGAGTCATGTCTTGTGTGAACGGTGAAGATAGGTGTCTCCTATTTGGCTACTCAAGTTGAGCGTCATCTAAACTTCTAAACCCCCCTCGTGTTTGAAAGTTAATTTGTGCACTTCCAGGAGCTGTCAGCCATGGGTCTGGTGCAATATTCACAGCTCTAAATCAGAGCATATGCCTACAATGAGAAAGAAAGGCTGCAACCATGATATATGACAGTGTCTGGGTGCCCCCTAGCGTATCATTCCTGCCTCAAAATACTCTAACGCGCAAGAGCCGTCTTGGCGTTTCCGGATGTTCGTCTCTCGCTAACACTAAAAGCGAAGTGCGATCATTTGTAATCTGATCAATTCTTTGGTACTCGTTCCTAATTGAAACGGACGCTCTGAGTGTGTTTACATTTTTCTTTTATTCGTGAATTTCGCAAAAGAATCGGAATGGTATTTGGTTATTTTGCATTCGGTGAGCCAGAAATCCTTACGCCAAGCAGACACGAAGGAACAACACAGGGAAAAACACCGATACGTCTTGGAATTTACTGAAAGCCATTTTGGTGAGTGTGATGTATGATGATCAGCGAATGCATGCTGTCGTCGTTTTCTTTACTTATACAAGTAGAATATTAAAACAAGATTACTTTCTCCTCCATGCGCATCTCCATCCTCAATAAGGAGATTATATAATAAAACTATATAATAATGAAATATTTTCTTACCACATTGTAAAATGTAACATATAGCCTATTTTCCTGTAATTACTAATTACTGGTAGACTGTTCAGGATCCGACATCAAACCAGTTCTTTCACATGATAGGCAGGCTAGATGCAGAAACAGAGAGCGTTATAAATATGCACAGTCTCTTAAATATACCCAGAGCATATGCTGTCGATTCGTCCTCCCCGTAGTGAATCCTAATCTAGAGAGTATGAACTTAGTCTTATGTTTTTCTTTGTATTTTAACGGTGTATTTGGTGGGGGAAACCATATTCCTTTCCCCACAGACGGAGTAATGCACGAGAAAAACAGGTTCCTCCTTTGTTTAAATGATAAAAAAGAAAGAAGAAAGAAAGAAAAAATGACAGTGTCAAACGAAATCAGGCAAACTTTTCAACGACGATTTAACTTTGTAAGCCTGTTGTTTAGTACACGTCTACTAATGGGGTTGTCTTTATAGGCAGAGATGTCTAAAGTGTTTTGGAAAAAAGTGATAGGATGGTTCGTTGCGTGTTTTTTTCTTTGTACAGATACTAGAATGCCTCTTGCTTTGTGTAGGCTGAGGGACTGTGAAAGGGAGGGGGAGACGCAGCCAGGAGTCTATTTACGGGGACATTCTTACTCCACTCATAGAGGACAGACTAAACTTTAATACACCAATTAAAGCACCTTATGCACATGAGACGGGAGACTGAGAATAAGCAAACAGAAGTGTTAATTGCAAAAAGACCTGTTAGAAAATTTGCAAATTTGCAATTTGGTGCACGTATGATAATCTAGAGATAAGTAGCTATAACTTACAGTGTCTGATAAAATATACACAGTCACATAAGTGTGGAATATTGCCCACGAATTGTACAGTCTGTAGTCTAAACCAATTAAATTATTCGGATGTCTATTTTCAAATTCTAAGAAACACAATGATAAATTATAGTTTATGTTTCAGAAATTTCCCTGGCAGTTTAAGATCGATATATTATTATATCTAGAAGAACTATTTTATTCGCATTGACATAGGACAAATAACACCCTATGACAAACTGCCGTGTTATATGAAACACGTCCCATGGTCTGATTAATGCGTTCGAGAAAATCACGTTATATACTTAAAAACAGAACACGCAACCTAGCAGCCTAACCAATACTTTCAGAATGCAAATACACCATTGATACCTTAACAAAATCCGAATTGAAATATTCCTTTTTGTTTTGTGAAGATAAAGACGCTAAAGTTACTTTTAAAAAACATCGAATCCCGCGACTTAAAAGTCTAATCTTCATGAGCGGCGATCATCAACGAATGGAAAATTTCTTCTATAAACCGGTATCGTTTAAGACAGGACCCAAACACAGTGTGACACATTTTCTGTTCACAACCGCAAATAGCGGGGGTCTGTACCGATTTGTCGTGGAGCGCCGGAAAGTCAGTGAATCTCTTTATGAATGGAGGAGAGACGACAGAGGGAAGGAGAGCGGGTGGGAGGAGGGGGGTAAAGTAAAGAAGAGTCCAAATCTAGGTCTATTCAACGAGACTTTTAATCTGAAGAAAAGTGACTTTTCAATATTTTGAAAAGTTTCAATTTGAAAAGAATTCAATATTGTAAATTCAACATTGTAAGTATCCCAAGCTCACGAAAGCTTGCATCATTTTTCGCGCTGTTCGCATTTTCGCAATGGCCAACAGTTCAAGCACAGTTTTTGACATATTTAAAAATGAAGAGAACTGAATGTATGATATACATACGCCCAAATCGTTTCAGGGGAGACGCGATGAAAACGAATGATTCAGTTTAACACGGAAATTTCGAAACGACTGACAGATTTATTGATTATTAAAAGACAAATTCTTCACCCAATTTATGTAATTTCATTCTAAATTGTTTTATTAGATTTTGTGGTTTCATCTGTTTTGTTTTGATTGCTCCAAGTTGATTTAATTAAGCTTATATTTTATTAATAAAACTATTCTTAAAAGTTAGACATACTTCACAATCATTTTGTATGGTTAGTCGTAGCCCCCACCCCCATATTATATATAAACGCACACACAATCTTATGCAAACGTTTATGCACCCCTTGATTTTGGTGATTTTTCAATTGAAAAGATGTTAAAACAGTCTCTCTTGGAAATGGAAAAAAATTCACAATATTTTCAACAAACATTGATGCATAGTTACTTCTTATGATATAAATTGAACAATAATAAAAACTAAAAACTAAATAAAAACTATATCTATCTATCTATCTATCTATCTATCTATCTATCTATCTATATACACCGCTCAAAAATAAAGGGAACACAAAAATAACACATCCTAGATCTGAATAATTGAATTATTTTTATTAAATACTTTATTGCTTTCATAGTTGAATGTGCTGACAACAAAATCACACAAAAAATGATCAATGGAAATCAAATTTATTAACCAATGGAGGTCTGGATTGGGAGTCACACTCACAAGTGAAGTGGAAAAACACAATACAGGTTGATCTAACTTTGATGCAATGTCCTTAAAACAAGTCAAAATGAGGCTCAGTAGTGTGTGTGGCCTCCAATTGCCTGTATGACCTTCCTACAATGCCTGGGCATGCTCCTGATGAGGTGGTGGGTGGTCTCCTGAGGGATCTCCTCCCAACTCCAGGACAGTCTGTGGTGCACCGTGGTGTTGTTGGATGGAGTGAAACATGATGTTCCCCAGATGTGCTCAATTGGATTCAGGTCTGGGGAAAGAGCGGGCTAGTCCATAGCATCAATGCCTTCGTCTAGCAAGAACTGCTGACACACTACAGCCACATGAGGTCTAGCATTGTCTTGCATTAGGAGGACCCCAAGGCCAACCGCACCGGCATATGGTTACAAGGGATCTGAGGATCTCATCTAGGTACCTAATATATTTCAGGCTACCTCTGGCGAGCACATGGAGGGCTGTGCGGCCTTCCAAAGAAATGCCACCCCACACCATTACTGACCCACTGCCAAACCGGTCATTCTGGAGGATGTTGCAGGCACCTGAACGTTCTCCAGGGAGTCTCCAGACAAACCTGCTTTCATCTGTGAATCACACAGGGCACCAATGGCGAATTTGCCAATCTTGGTGTTCTCTGGCAAATGCCAAACGTCCTACACGGTGTTGGGCTGTAAGCACAACCCCCACCTGTGGACATCGGGCCCTCATATTACCCTCATGGAGTCTGTTTCTGACCGATTGAGCAGACACATGCACATTTGTGGTCTGCTCGAGATCATTTTGCAGGACTCTGGCAATGCTCCTCCTGTTCCTCCTTGCACAAAGGCAGCGGTAGCGGTCCTGCTGCTGGGTTGTTGCCTCCTATGGCCTCCTCCACATCTCCTGATTTACTGGCCTGTCTCCTGGTAGTGCCTTGATGCTCTGGACAGACACAGCAAACCTTTTTGCAACAGCTCGCATTGATGTGCCATCCTGGATGAGCTGCACTACCTGAGTCACTTGTGTGGGTTATAGACTCCGTCTCTTGCTACGACTAGAGTGAAAGCACCGCCAGCATTCAAAAGTGACCAAAACATCAGCCAGAAAGCATAGGAACTGAGAAGTGGTCTGTGGTCACCACCTGCAGAACTTCTTTATTGGGGTTGTCTTGCTAATTGCCTATAATATCCACCTGTTGTCTATTCCATTTGCACAACAGCATGTGAAATTGATTGTCAATCAGTGTTGCTTCCTAAGTGGGCAGTTTGATTTCACAGAAGTGTTATTGACTTGGAGTTACATTGTTTATATATATATATATATATATATATATATACATACATACACAACTATACTAGATATTAGATACAAGATATATCAGCTGCATTTAAATGAAACATATAAGTCACAAGTTTAAAAAAGTCAACTAATAAGTGAAATGAAGTTAATTGCAGTGCAACTTTGATGTGCAATTTTATGTGTGGCAAAGTGACAACAGTGCAAATAGTAGTACTTCTGTGCAAAGAACACCATGGAAGTGGCAATGAAATCTGTGTCTGTGGATAATGAATAATGGAAAAATATGTAATTGATAGTGTAACAATTACCATAAGCAGACCATAAGGCTAACAGATGAAATAGAAGTGTTCCACTGAACACACTCTTCTATTTGCAGAAACCTCTGTGCAATGGGTGGTCAGGGTTGGACATGATGGACAGCATTTTGTTCAATGTCGTTCTCTCCACCACTTCCTCCTTGAGAGTCCAGCTCCAAACCAACCACTGACCCAGCTCTCCTGTCCACCTTGTCCAGGCACATGGCCTCCCTTCTTCTGAGACTACATACCCAGCACACTAACACATAGAAAAGTACAAGGGGGTGACCAACTGATAAAAAATCAGCAGGAGCTTTTTGCAGATGTTAAAAGATCCTAGTCCTCTCTGGAAAAAAAGTTTGCTCTGACCTTTCTTATACAAATAGTCAGTGATCACTGACCAGCCCAGTTCATCATCCAGTTGTAGTCTGAGGTATTTATATGACTCCAACATTCCATCCCTCGATGGAGGCAGGTAACAGGGAAGACCTGGGAAATCTCCTTGGTCTTAGTGTTAGTTGAGTTAATTCAGTTGTAGCTGGTTTAAATTGCACCAGGCCACAAATTCCTTGACCAGGTTTCTGTACTTAGGGGTCCATCCCTAATACACACCACAATGGCAGTGTCATCTGAGAACTTCTGCATGTGGCATGACTCTGAGTTGTATGTAAAATCCGGAAGTACAACAACTTCAAGGGGGCAAGGACAGTCACCTGTGGTGCTCCTGTGCTGCTGAATATGGTTTCTGAGATGCAGTCCCTCGTCCTGACATATTGTGGCCCTCTGGTGAGAACCTGTGATTTGCGTTTGAATCCATCAGCATAGTCAGCTTGTTTCTCAATAAATGGGTCTTGATTGTGTTGAAAGTGCTGGAGATGTCAAAAAACACGGTCCTCACAGCACTATTCGACGTGCAACAAGGTCTGATGGAGCAGGTATGGGATGGCGTCATCAACATCAACCTTCTGCCTGTAGGCCTACAGGACACAATGTCGGTGGTGAAGGGGAAAGGCAGTCAAACCTGTTGAAGAACTGGTTGAAGTCATTGGCCCTCACCACTTACCCATCTATTACACTGCAGTCCTTCTTTTTACAGCCTGTGATGTTGTTTTCCCAACTTGGATGACACTGTAAGCTTCACTCACATTAGCATACAGTAGGGCTGTTGTTCTGTTTTTCCTAGTAGAACAATACCCAAATTGATGGGAGTTGGGTGTGTAGCATCCAGGTGTTGAGTTTTACTATAGTTGTGTGTGACATCACATAGTTTGTCTATGTCCGCTTGTGGAGGGATGTAAACACAAACAATAATGGTGTGCGAGAATTCCCTTGATGTATATAATATGGATACTCAACGCTAGCAGTTCAATGTCCTGACAGCAGATAACCTTGTTTACAATAATATGTCCTAGATTGCATCATCTGATGTTAATATATACTGAGTAAACCCTCCACAATCTCACTTGCCACTCTTCTTAGCATCTCTGTCTGCCCTCATAGCAGTGAAACCAGGAATATCCACGCTAACCTCTCGTGGGTTGCCAGTTAGCTGTGTCTTCATAAAGAACACTGCACTGCACTAGCAGTACATCCACTGATCGCTAACCAGGGCCGCTCGCTCAGTTTTATTAGCTAGCAAATTTACGTTCTTCATTATGATTGATGGAATAGAGGGTCTTGTATCTTCACCACTTAGCTTTTAGCTTATCCTTTAGCTTAGCACTGGCTCTGCAGCCAGACTACCTGCACCTCATTTCCTCCAGAGCAGTAAATGTAGTAGCAATGTGACTCTTTTGTCTAAAGAGACAGAAATTATTCTCTTGATTTGAAATTATTACAGCTATAAGATGGGTTCCGTATCCATAGGATAGATTGTTAAAAAAAAAGTAAAAACTGCTAATAGAATTAAAATAAAAATAAAAGACAGACAGAGCTACTGAATGGGCTGCCATTAGAGTTGGTGCCCAGAGGTGTGACAGCATGGCTTACATTTTACAAAAATAAAAGTGTCGTTGTCAGAATAATTCTGTAAAAAATACATAAAAAATGTAAACATATTTACAATTTATTGCAGAGTAATTTACAGAATTATTATGTAAAAAGAACAAAAACATCATCAAAAAATTACAATAATTAACTGATGGAAATGCCATTAAAAAAAATCCTGGGGATTTTAAAGAAAAAATCTGGCAGCTGTGGTTGCCAAAATAATTCTGTAAAAAATAAATTTTAAATTTAAACACATTTACAGTATAAAACTGTAAATCTTAGTATAAAAGGTTTGTGATTCACAAAAACAATATTAATCAAATTAATATGAGCTGTATACAGTTGTTGTTTAGTGTAGACTCTATCATCCACTGCAAATAAATATTAACTGTAAAATTGAGAAGAGAAAACAGAAACGTTTTAAAAGGGGCATATCAAACATTCATCTTAGTTTCATATAAACTGCACCACCCTGTAGACTTTGACCAGAAATGTGAAAAATATAACCCAATGTACACAGGTCTCGAAATCCTGAAAAGCTAAAGCTAAATATGCATTAAGAACTACTGCACATAAAGAGAGAAATCCAACAATAACTTGCCTTTTGAAGCACTTATTTACCTTTAAAACTTATAAACAAAAATAAATCTTGTAATGTGTATTTTCTTTATAAACAATACAACAGAGAGCATGTGACAGATTAACTTACTATAAATGAAAAATGAATGATGGAGGGACTTAATAGTTAAATAGTTGAGGAAAAATAACAGTTTTTTATTTATTGATAATTATAACATCAGCATTTCCTTTTAATCAGTATAACAAATGTACACGAGACACAAGAATGCAAATCAGAAAATACTATATTAAAAGCAACTATAACACTTGCATACACTGTAACTTAACACATCTACTGAGCATAGCAGTTGGAACAAACCTTCAAACTGAGGCACATCATTCATTAAATATCTTACTGACTTTAGTCCATATAATATCATATTTAGTCCACTCATGATCTGAAAGGTCCTGAATCAAGGTAAGGACTCTTGGTTTTACATGAAGACCAGCTGTCTTTGTCTTCTCTAATTTAGGGCTCTTCTGTGGGTTGATGGAGAAAAAACACAATTGTATTGATGAAAACAAAAAGCTTAATTAAAAGAAAAATCTTTTTTTTCTTTCATTTTAGCTATAAATATATATATTTTGTTCAAACTTAACAAATATTATTTAATAAGCAAGTACATCATGAATCCATCTCTCAAAAACATATTTTAGTCTTATCCTGAATCCAGATGGTGACAGCAGACAGCGTGATTCATCATATCCATGAACAGAGAAAAGTAGCCGTAACTACAGTGTTCCACAAGAAATTATTTATTAATTAGTAGAGCACAAAAAAAAGTCAACCCCCCCACACAAATACAATACATGAGTACATATATATGCATGTACTTCATATGCAAAACCCTATTTTTTATTCAGGCTCCTATGTATAGGTTCAGTAATTTTAATTTAATGACCATGAAAAGTTATTAATCATTTATTGAAATGCCTTCTTTTCACTTTAGTAAATTCATAGGTATATAACAAACATTACAGTTTTTTGGTATACATTAACCCCAAGTCACTACTTCAACAACTTTAGATTTATTTCAGTTGAATAAAGGCCACCTAAAAACACATACCTCTGTAAAAACTCCTGGGTCAATATCAGCTCTGATAGTTAATGGATGTTGAAGCAATAATAGCTCTCAAACATCATGTACACGGCAGAAAGAGGGGATGTGGTCGTGTACAACATTTCGATCCACACACAGCTTGAATCCCTTTGAATAAAAGCAGGATCCACCTAAAAAGAAAGAAGAAAGAAGAAAATGATCAAGCTAGATTTTGTATTTAATTATAAAAACAGTAAAAAATTAACACTTTACAGTAATGTTTCATTTGTTACCATTAGTCAACACGAACATACATTTAACAATATAATTTTGCAGTTGTCAAGTTATATTCAGGACATATACCGAGGGCAGCACAGCAGTATTTATTAATTGTTATTATTTAACATTTACTAATGGCAAATATGGTAACAAATGAAACCTTA
Organism: Clarias magur; assembly: GCA_013621035.1. Lineage (NCBI taxonomy): Eukaryota > Metazoa > Chordata > Actinopteri > Siluriformes > Clariidae > Clarias > Clarias magur. The sequence goes on from QNUK01000570.1 coordinate 183,274, forward strand.
GTGTAAATTTTTACCAGAAATTTTAAATGGAAATGGAACTGAAACACCAAGAAAGGGGGGAAAAAACATTAAACTACAACATACAACAAGGTTGGGAGTGAAATTAACTTGGTCTATCTCTACTTCCTCTGCCAGGCATGTGTCCTCCACATATTAGAACATTGCGTCTTCCTTTTCATTAATGTAGGAGAGCAAAAGCAGTAAACTCTTGAAGTAGTTCAAGACCCGTTTCCCCTTCAATTCCAGATTGCGTGTGAAAACTTCTATAAGACTAATTCTGGTAAGTTCCTTGAAGTAAACTGCCATGCTAAGTTCATTGAACCAAAATGGCCACTCCTACAAAAGGCATTTTATATTTTTTCCCTGGTTTACCTGTTTACACGCTGTGTGTAGAAAGTCAAGTTCATTAGATGTTTGACCATCTCTAGATTTGCATCGGATTGCTAAGACATCATCTTCAGTTCTTCTTTTCTTTTCCTGTTGGCTTTCAGGAGACTCGCGAAGTGGCAGAAATTTTACATCCCAGTTAATTCTCCCATAAGTATCCTAGATTGCTGCTTTGTTCAGGAGGAATTTCGTCAGAGTCAGAGTCATCAGTGCAATGCTTTTGTTTTCTTATTTTGGGTGTGGTAGATCGCTTCACATTTTCAATCCTGTATTGCAACTGCTTAACTAATGAATGGTACCCTGGCCCAACAACATCTCCTTCTATTATGTCTCGCAGGGATTTGGGATATTTTGCCACCAACTTTTTGGCAACTTCAGTAGAATTCCTTTTACTTGGGCAAGAACATTTTCACATCATCTCATTCACCAAAATTCGGACCATCTCTCTTCTCATTCGTGACTTGGTCATTTTCCTCTCTCCAAAAACTGCATAAGCTGCTCTGGCTTTGGGAGATGCTGGAACAGGATGATTGTGAACCACTGGGTGAACAATGCCACAAGGTTGCGGGAGGTTCTGGCAATATAAGTAAGATATAGGTTCTGCAACATATATTGTATGGTTTTTACATAATGTAGACATTTTAATGTGGACAAAATACCTGATGCATTTTCCACCATTCATATGTAGGGTTTACCTAAAGTAGACCTAGAATGACTGGTGCATTCTTTACTTTCATTATGTAGTGTGTTAGATCTGGGTCAGAGGGATATTGAATCTTTAACAATTCGGGGTAATTTTTGTTAAACTAAATTAAAATTTATAGCGTACACTTTATAAATTACCCATCCAGTGTTTGATTTAGTGTTACCAATTCTTATCAATTCTGCTTATCCCACAGCCGACAACGATAACACAAAATCTGGTACTTACCAAATTATGAGCAAGGTAACGTAAGATCTGGGTAAATGTTTAAAACTTTAAAATACATGACCAAGACAACAGTTCTTTATAAAGAAACAAGAATTTATTTGACTAATCTAACGATACATAAAACTATGCTACTTGAACACATGCACGTGCGCCCGCGCGCACACACACGCACACACATACCAACAATTTGGAGGGTGTGGTGGAAATTCAATTACAAATTAATACATAATTAAAATGTGATATTTCCATTACAAGGGTTAATGAAGTTCATCTAGTACTGTTTACGAGATCAAAGAGCAGGGTTTAATCTTACGGTTTTAGTTATGAAACAAGCACCAATTTTCAGCAAGGTTTGCAGCTTTGCTTGTATACTTGCATTATGTTTTGTTCTCATCCTGTGGTTTACCTCCAGCAAAGGGAATCATTGCTAATTGGTTGGTGCGCTGTGGTTGAAATGACATCTTTTGGGAAAGCCCTTCGGTGAGGCTTGGTTGCCTGGTTACCGATGGCAGCACTCTGGAACGTCTTCTGAGGGTTTCTTCGTTGCAGGACTTTGGAGGTCTGGCACGCAGTCTCATTGAGAGTTCTTGAAGAGTAGAAGATGCCAGCAAAGATGCCAGGTGCCTGTATGTCAAACTCTTTATAGTTCAAAGTAAACAAACTTTTCTATTACAAGTGTTAATTACAATGAATTAACAATTAATAAATATCTGTTTAAAAAACAGAACTGATGAACAACTAGGCTATGGAACAACTGTTGACTACATTTGCAAGTCTCAACATTTTTGTTGCAATATTTAATGTATCATGTGCAGTACAATTTTTACACTTTAAAATATAAAAATACTTGTTAGGCCAATTCTGAAGACACCACATTTTTAACCCCCTACACTTGTACATAATTATTTCTGTAAATATAACATTTTGTATGTGTTCAATGCTATAATTTTGTAATTTTACCTGAATTGTATTGCTTTCTTATTACAGCTTTCTTTTTCTATTAATTACAGTAATCAGTAAATTTTACAAATAAATAAGTTTTTTTAAATACATATTCTCATAGTAGAATTAACAGGATTGTTTGAAATAATTAATTAAACATTCTGTAAAACACACTACTGTTATTATAAGCACTGACAGCATGCAGTAACTTAAGCACTAATGTTCAAGTGTTGCTTATTAGTCTTTTTATGACTAAGAGACAGCATGACAGCATGCAGTAACTTAAGCACTAATGTTCAAGTGTGCTTATTAGTCTTTTATGACGAAGAGAAAATTGCTCACAATTTCATTTCAATATTTTTATTTCAATTTGCTGAAACAATATTTAATTATGCTGAATACAGTCTGTTATGAACAATTCTGTAATATTCTCAGCAGTGAAGATGACAGTATAAACTAGAGAGGTACATTTCCTGAAGAAAATGTGAGTGGTGCTTGCCGTGGCAAAACTTTGGAGTCATACTTGCAACTTCCTAAGCACTCCAGCATCCTGTTAGCAACATACTATTGATGTAGCGATCAACATGCTAATATAGTTAGCATAATGCTAGCAACATGCTAATGAGCTAAACATCATTGTAGCAACATGCTAAGCACTCTAACATCACGTTAGCGACATTCTACTGATGCCGACAACATGCTAATGAAATTAGCATAATGCTAGCGAAATGCTAATATTATTAGCATAATGCTAGCGAAATGCTAATATTATTAGCATAATGCTAGCAACATGCTAATCGCGTTAGCAACATGCTAACTGCATGATAATGATTTTGCTAGGGGGCGTGGATTATGAGCATCATGATAAAAGCGAAAGCCTGATTGATTGCCTGAGTAAAATGAGCCCTCCCCCATGTCTCTATGACACTGGGATCCACAGTTACATTCAGGTTAAAAGTTCCTATGGAAATTACTATTGTATGTTAATTGTCCCCTGCTGGGGCAGTTTACACCTCGCCCATTAGAAAAGTCATGCAAAGCCCCCTTTCCCCGAATAACCCCAAATAAAATACATTCCCGAATGAAGCACACAATTTGCCACCTGTTTCATGGGTGTACGATGAACGAAAAGTGATGAGTCATGCATCAAATTCCCCATTATAAGTCAATGGGGCAAATTTGGGCACCTGTTTTGCCCCGGGGGTAAAACATATACCCTTGTGTGGGGTAGGTTACAACACAGATTGCCAGCCTCTTGAAATGTGTTAAATTTGACTGTTCTACAAAATTCCCACCCTGCGCTTTAATCTGTCAAAGTTGGTATGAATGTTAAGTCTATGGTATTTTTGGGGTGGTTAATTGCCCCCTTTGGGGCAATTAACCACCCCCTCCCTCAGAAAGGTTTGAGCACCCCAATCCCGAATGAGCCGCACGATTTGACACCTCTTATATGGGTGTATGGCAAACAATACAGTTCTAGTTACACACCAAATTATATATTGACTGGGGCAAATTTGGGCGCCTCTTGGGCGCCTTAAAACATATACCCACTTGCGGGGTATGTTCCAACACTGCTTGCCAGCCTCTTCAAATGTGTTAAATTTGAGATTTCTACAAAATTCCCACTCTGCACTTTAATCCATCAAGGTTGGTATGAATGTTAAGTCTATGTGATTTTTGGGGTGGTTAATTGCCCCCTTTGGGGCAATTTAATCCCCCAACCACCCCCCGCCCCTCAGGAAAGTCTAAGCACCCCTGTCCCGAGCTGCACGATTTGACACCTCATTCATGGGTCTACGACAAACGGTGCGGGACTAGTTACGCGCCGAAATTTCATACGGAAGAAGAAAAAAAAAAGAATAAGAACAAAAATAATAAACCTGTGAGATTATAATAGTAGTGCTTCGCTTCGCAAGCACCACTAATAAACCTGTGAGATTATAATAGTAGTCTTTCACTTTGCAAAGCACCACTAAATAATAGTAGTCCTTCGCTTCGCAAAGCACCACTAATAATAAACCTGTGAGATTATAATAGTAGTGCTTCGCTTCGCAAGCACCACTAATAATTACAGCAAGCTGTACGGTGCTAAACTACTACCTGTACTTATTCACTTACTGCACTTACCTGAAACCAAGGGTACTGTATAAATAACATGGATCACTTAAAAGCCTAAAAAAAAGTAAATAAAGTAAATAAAAATGTCATCATAAACATGTAACTTGTGTATTGGCGATTGTTATTCATTATTGTATGTTGAAATTTGCATTGGTTTGCATTTTTATTGATCAAAAGTAGCTATTTATTTATGAAGGTGCTGTTTACAAAAGTCTCCATAAACAGTTGAAGTCTGAAACTTGCATAAACCTTAGCCAAATATTATATTCAATCTTTTTTCCCCAATTCTTGACATTTAGTCTTAGTAAACATTTTCTGTCTTAGGTCAGTTAGAATAATTACTTTACTGTAATTACTACTGTAATTACTGATATGATGTAAAATGTTTTTTTTTTCACATTTATATAAATAAAAGCTCATTGAATTATATCTTTACATTTCTTACATCGGAGGATCCAAAACCAGTCTAAAAAAATCTGTTTGTGTGTCTGTATGTATGTCTGTCCAGCTGATTGTGACATAGCATCACTTAAAACTGTCTGAACATAATTTAATAAAACTTTGCCAACTCTTTCTGTATTTGCCTAATGTTAAACCTATGCCATCAATGAAATTAAAATGCTTGAAGGGAAGTTAAGAGCAGTTATTTGCAAGGTTATTCGCAACATCTAGCGCTGAGGTGGGTGTGGCTTTCTGCATCACTCAACAGAGTCATTCAAATCAGACAAGCGAGCCAATCAAAGTTATGGGGAATACACAAAAATGCTGGAAATACACCTTAAAAGGACCAAATCATTGTGAAACATAAATGAAACAGAATAGCTTACTCCAAAAAAGGCAAGGCAACTATGAAAATTATACTTTCAAAGATGCAAAACTGATCAATGTATGTTTATTCTTCCTGCTGAAGGTTTAAAACCAGTTTGTCTCATATGTTCTGAAATCATGGCTCTAATTCAAAGCACTCATGTGGAATGCCGTTCATATGTGCAGAGGTCTGAGGTGAGGGCATGTATAAATACCCAAACTGAGAGTGCATTGTTAGGTGCTAAAATCAAAATGTTGAGTAAAAATTATGTTACGTGTTGGATTCAATAATCAACTTTAAAATGAGCTACTAATAAGCTACATGCTCAATGTAAACAAATACAGTAGATATTAATTATAAAATCTAAACAGAATATTTCACTGGGATCATTTAATATTTTCACAGCTGAAATAACAGCATTTAGTTGGTACCTTTTACCTTTTATCTCTTTTTATAAACTCTTTTCCCAACAATGGTGGGTATTAATGTTAGTATAAGATACATTTCATCTTTTTTTTCATCCCATTCCCAGTGGGTCAAAAGTTTTCATGCACTTAGGCAATGTTCACACTGCAGGCAAAAAGACAGTTCTTATATTCAAGTTATTATATTTACTGATATATATATATATATATATATATATATATATATATATATATATATATATATATATATATATTATTATTTTTTTTTGATAGACTGTTATTTTTTTATGTTGTCAGTGAGACCTGTATCTGACATCATGCTGACCCACAGGCAAAGGGAAAAATTTGTCATGTGATGTGTTCAAACTTACCATTAAAAATTTAACTTTATCCGATCACTTGTTTGGCACCCTAAGGGCACCCTCTTATTTTTTGTTGGTTTACTGTGTGACAAAACTACTTATGTTCTTTTTGGCTAATGGGTGTCCTTTATTATTATTATTATTATTATGCTGCCATTTTTGGAAATCCAACTCATTCAACACCATTCAGCATATTCAAAACATTCAAACTTCATACGCTCATCACAATTAGGACATGGCTGCTAGTACTTTTCTAATGATTTGGACCCACATTTTCCCCCAAATTCCTATTTTCCAAGGGACCTTTCCCAAAGAAAATTAATAGAGCCAAATTTCATAACTCCCACATATATTTGCTCAGAATCACAAAACTTTGCAGCCTAGCAAGATTCCATGTCCCAGGGAGACCCGATGCCACCACCCCATGCATCTCTAGTTGTACTGGTAAAAGGATTGAGGATGGTAACCTGAATTATGGTTTTCATTTTCTGATTCAGGAATAGATGGCCTGAATTTTGCACATTCCACCACAAAACGTACATGAAATAAATTTAACTTGGTCATGCCGACCACAATGTAATTTTCTCAAACCCAGCAGAAAACACAAATTTAGGGTTATAAGGGTTTCTTTGGTACCCATGCCCAAACACTGTTCTCTGTCTCACTTTTTGGTCTAATTAGAAAGCGAGGCATGTAAAATGGCTCAAAAAATAATTTAAATCAAAAATAAGTGAGCAAAAACTGAAAAGTCAAAACTGGCATGCAAAAATCACTGCAAACAACACTCCATAGCCTATAATGGAGTTTACAGAGTGGTCATATACTAAAGTACTTGCATTTTAATTTGCACAGACCCATAACACCTACATTATTTTTCACTGTGGTACCTACAGTATCTATTTATTGTATATTCATTGTTCAAATAAAACCAAAGGACGTTTTGCTGTCTCATTTTTGTTAGTTGATGTTAGCTACCAGTGCAACTGTGCTGACAAAATCCTATTGGCAACTTTTTCTCTTCCATGTCAATGTATGTACAGATATTGTGAATTAAGCAACACACCGGAAAGTCTAATATAACCAAATCTTTACGTGCTTATGGAAAAAATAAGAGACCACTGCAGTGAAAGCTATAATTGCAAATCGGGGTAATTCCAGCAAATACTTATTTAATGTTATTTACCAAAAGCATTAACACAATTTGTTTACAATTTTGTATTTTATGTTATTAAAGATCTGCAAATAGTACATGATCTTGGGTTATTTTGGGGCGTTTTCTCACTGGGAACAATTGTTCCGTTCTGTACCCGAGCACGATTTCTCCCCCTCCCCAATTCCCCCACAGGTCTGCGTGCACACTGTAACATCGGTTACGATCCCGGGCACCCTTGCATATTTACACAACCGGAAACAGTAGGTGGCAGTAGAGATGTAATTGGTTTGTTTTCCATATGAAAAAACTAAGAAAGAAGAGGAAACGCCCACTCGGGTCATGAACTGTGAGACACCTGTTAATGCTCCGTGTGGAGGTTTTTATTTTTGTGACAAAAACAACGACGCTCTAAACAACATGCCTACTAACACATCTATCGCGCGGCTCAGAGGGTGAAATGAGCGCACGCTGCATGGATACGGCACAAGGCACTGAGGAATGACTTTATAACTCTAATCTCTAAGCTAAGTAATCAGGTGTTGTCTACATGCTCTTCTGATGTCCACTCAAATTGAAATAAAGTGCTCATTAAACATTTCTTTCTTTAGTCATAGCACATGAGCATTATTTAAAAATTTTACTTTTTTATTATGAAAAAGTGTTTATATACACTGTGAATTAATCACAGATGTAAACAATGAATAAATAAATGCAAGAAATGCTCCAAATAAATAAAATGACTGCTATAATAAAGTTCAACGAATAGCGTAGATTCATATAATAAATAATAAATATATAATCATGCATTTTCTGTTCTCCTCAGGATCATCTGGGTTCAAGAGAGGGTGTGTTATGGCAGCATGTCCTTGTGCCCAGGAGAGACAGGAGAATTTGGAAGCCATTCCCGATCAAGAAGACAACATTCATACAAGAGAGATACTTGAGAGTTACTCTTTTTTCCTTACCTTGCTACACTCAAAAAAATGCTGCGTTGTTTCTGTAAACACATTCTTGGGTTGTTTATGCTGGGTCAAAATTCTGGGTTATTTCGGGTACTTTAAACACATTGTTTGGTTGGGTAATGCTGGGTCAAATGAGATGTAGTGGGTAATTTACAAATGAACACCTGATTGGGTTATTTTGACCCAACAACTGGTTTATTTTCTGGTTTCTCCAAATGGCAGTCTGCAAAATTTTTAAATAATACTGCACTCTAAAAAAATCTGGGTTATTTTTACTACCCAAAGGCTGGGTTGCCTCTGTTGAGTCATTTTCTGGGTTATTTACAGTGATTTGGGTACTTTTTGTTTAACCCAGCTTGCTGGGTAGGAGTTGGGTTAGCAAGTGAGAGCTAACCGGGTTAGCAAGTGAGAGCTTTCACCGGTGTATTCAGTGGCTGCATCAACTTTGTGTCTATTTGTTTTTTTGGACCACTGATGACGGTTCTTCCTCCTCGGTCATTTAAGAGGAAATGTAACGTTAAGTATACGGTCTGTATGCACACTTTCACTCACTTATGACTGAATTTGTTCACTGTATGTAACATTTATTACTGTTACCGTGTTAATGTTACACTCAAACATTCAGTCTGGTCTGTGCTATAGCTAGTTTACCTGACAATGGCTGCTAGGTAGCCAAACCAAAGAACCGCACCTGTGTATGAAAGAAACTGAGCTTTTTAGCTTTCTTTGTAGAATGCTTGCAGGGTGTATGAAGATGGTGAAGTGATGAATGAAAGCTAAACTGTTAACTGTAGTGCCAGCACGACGCTAGCATTTAGCTAGGTTGCTAGCGTTAGCAACCACATTAACATTAGAACTTTATTAATCTTAGTGTTTGAGACAATAAAATGCTGGGGTGTTACAAAACATTAATCTTCTTACAAATATGCATACTAGCCAACCATCTCAATTTTTCCATAAACTTTATCTCTTTCTTTCTTTCTAAGGTTGGAACCGACACCGTGGAATATCTCCAGGACGTTGAAGTGTCAAGGCCGTACACCTACATCCTGATGTTGGGAGATAATGACCAGCACTGCTCTCAGGCATTAGTGCTTCTGAGTAATACTATCATAATTATATCACTGTTGAACTTGTTTTGTATTATCTAATCTTGTGTTTTTGAAAAATAAATATTTTTCTATGATTTGTACATTTAATTGGGTGTTGTTTATTGCATGTATGTATGTTTTTTTTTTTTTTTTTTTTGTAATAGACAAGTATATCAAAGTAATTTAACTGTTTAAACTGTTTTATCCATAGACATGTAAAACATAAAAATAATAATAACGTAGAATTAACCCAAAATTTCAGTTAATAGAATGGGTAGAGTAGAATAGTTCTGGGTAGAACATTTGACCAATTTATGTGGTAGAATTAACCCAGCATTATAGTTAAATATGACATAGGACTTGGATTGAATATTTTCACTAGCTAACCTCCACCTTTTTAGTCGCAGTTTGATGTGGGTGTAAGGGGAGGTCATGTTTTTATATAGTCGGCTATACTGTATTTTATGAGAAAAATGTGTTTGTAGCACACACAAATAAAAAAAAGTAAATTTACTAAATGTATTCTTAAATGTAATTTTCAGTAAATTACCAAGTTATCTTCACTAAAGTTATGTGTGGAAAGTCTATTGTCATATTTTATAATATTTTATAGTTGTCAAAAGAAGCTATTGGAGTATGTTTAATGACAGTCTTAATATTTCTTCTGTTTGTGTCTGTTACAAAAAAAAAAAACTGTTTGTGTTATTTTGACCCAGCAGTTGGTTTATTTTTTGGAGAACTTTCTGGATTATTCAACTCTGACTGAATCAATCTCAGACAACTCAGTATTTTATGTTAACTTAATGTGAATTTTTAATTACTTTTTCATAAATTGTGGTAGAAGCAAGCATATTTTATTGTTCAAATTAAATGCTTTGATATGGGGGTGTGGTTAATGTTTTTTTCTTACTCTGTTGTTTATTATTCAAAAAATGAGACTACATCATCGTTAAGTCGTCGTTTAAAACAAGCTTTTTCTTCATTTTTATGAAATATTTATTATAAGTTGTAAATTTGTCACTTAAATATCTCTAGGGTTTGTTCAGAATTTGAAAAGGGGGGAATGTTTCATATTAAATCCAGATGGAGCACTGTATCCTGTTATCCCTCACACGTTAAATAGTGAGGTAAATTAGTCAGAAATTCATGTTCACATTATGTATTTAAAAACGCATCTTTTATTAAATCCATATGTAGTTGTATGTCCTTAACAAAAATGCTTGACATAGACACGTGGACAAAATTGTTGGTACCCTTCGGTCAATGAAAGAAAAACTCACAATGGACACATAAATAACTTTAATCTGACAAAAGTAATAATAAAAAAAAAACAATGAAAGTCAGACATTGCTTTTCAACCATGCTTCAACAGAATTATAAAAAAAAAAAAACTCATGGAATAGGCCTGGACAAAAATGATGGTACCCCTAGAAAATACTGAAAATAACGTGACCAAAGGGATATGTTAATTCAAGGTGTGTCCACTAATTAGCATCACAGGTGTCTACAATCTTGTAATCAGTCAGTGGGCCTATATATAGGGCTCCAGGTAGTCACTGTGTTGTTTGGTGACATGGTATGTACCACACTCAACATGGGCCAGAGGAAGCAAAGGAAAGAGTTGTCTCAGGAGATTCGAAAGAAAATTATAGACAAGCATGTTAAAGGTAAAGGCTATAAGACCATTTCCAAGCAGCTAGATGTTCCTGTGACTACAGTTTCACATATTATTCAGAAATTTAAGATCCATGGGACTGTAGCCAACCTCCCTAGACGTGGCCGCACGAGGAAAATTGATGACAAATCAAAGAGACGGATAATCCAAATGGTAACAAAAGAGCCCAGAAAGACTTCTAAAGAGATCCAAGGTGAACTTCATGCTCAAGGAACATCAGTGTCAGATCGCACCATTCGTCGTTGTTTGAGCCAAAGTGGACTACTTGGCAGATGACCAAGAAGGACACCATTGTTGAAAACAAATCATAAAAAAGCCAGACTGGAATATGCCAAACTACATGTTGACAAGCCACAAAGCTTCTGGGAGAATGTCCTATGGACAGATGAGACAAAAATCAAACTTTTTGCCAAGGCACATAAGCTCTATGTTCACAGACGAAAAAATGAAGCATATCATGAAAAGAACACTGTGAAACATGGAGGAGGCTCTGTTATGTTCTGGGACTGCTTCGCTGCATCTGGCACAGGGTGTCTTGAATCTGTGCAGGGTACAATGAAATATCAAGACTATCTAGGGATTCTAGAGAGAAATGTGCTGGCCAGTGTCAGAAAGCTGGGTCGCAGTTGCAGGTCATGGGTCTTGCAACAGGACAATGACCCAAAACACACTGCTAAAACACCCAGAAATGGCTAAGAGGAAAACATTGGACTATTCTAAAGGCCTATGAGCCCTGACCTCAATCCTATTGATGACTGATGACACGACCGTGGTGGGTCTCATCAGCAAGAACGACGAGTCGGCGTACAGAGAGGAAGTGCAGAGGCTAACGGACTGGTGTAAAGACAACAACCTGGCTCTGAACATCGAAAAAAGACAAAAGAGATGGTTGTTGACTTCAGGAGGACTCGGAGCGAACACTCTCCGCTCAGCATCGACGGTTCTTTTGTGGAGATCGTCAAGAGCACAAAATTCCTGGGCGTCCACCTGGAGGAGAACCTCTCCTGGTCCCTCAACACCAGTTCTCTGCATAAGAAAGCCCAACAACGTCTTTTCTTCCTGAGAAGGCTGAGAAAGACACAGCTTCCACCACCGATCCTCACCACCTTCTATAGAGGAACCATCGAGAGCATCCTGAGCAGCTGCATCACTGTCTGGTTTGGGAATTGTACCATGTCAGACCGCAAGACCCTACAGCGGATAGTGAGGACAGCTGAGAAGATCATCGGGGTCTCTCTCCCTTCTATCGAAGACCTTTACACCACACGCTGCATCCGCAAAGCCACCAGCATTGTGGCTGACCGGACACACCCCTCACACACACTCTTCACCCTCCTGCCATCTGGAAAAAGGTACCGAAGCATTCGGGCACTCACATCCAGACTGAGAAACAGTTTTTATCCGCAAGCCATCCGTCTCCTAAACACAAAGGGAATGGACTGATACACACACACACACACACACACACACACACACACACACACACAAATCACTCAGACGAACTAAATAACATCTGGACTGAACTGATAAACACACATACACAATCACACGGATGCACACCCATCTCAATCTGCTCATACCTACCTACCTGTGCTGCTCCTCGCAATTTTTTTGCACAATATTTATTGCTATTTGCACACAATACTTCTGTCAAAATTGTAAACTGTTTACTGCTGCTCTTCCCACTACCTCAATTCATCCTTCATCAAAAAGTACTGTTATGTCTTACATTGTTGTGTCTGTCATGTACCACTTTGTTTGCACATTTGCACGTGCACTTTGTCTATTTTTGTATTTTTGTATAGATATTGATAGTTCTTCTTTTAGAGTAACTTAAAAATGTAAAATTTATGTTGTACATTTATGTTATTACATGTATGTAGCACCCTGGTCCTGGAGGAACGTTCTTTCGTTTCACTGTGTACTAACTGTATATGGTTGGAATGACAATAAAAGCCTACTTGACTTGACTTGACTATTGAGCATCTTTGGAAGGAGCTGAAACATGCTGTCTGGAAAAGGCACCCTTCAGACCAGAAATAACTGGGGCAGCTTGCTCATGAGGAGTGGGCCAAAATAGAGAGGTGCAGAAGTCTCATTGACAGTTACAGGAATCATTTGATTGCAGTGATTGCCTCAAAAGGTTGTGCAACAAACTATTAAGTTAGGGGTACCATCATTTTTGTCCAGGCCTGTTCCATGAGTTAATTTTTTTAAATATAATTCTGTTGAAGCAATGTTGAAAAGCAATGTCTGACTTTCATTGGTTAACATTCATAGAATTCTTATTTATTATTACTTTTGTCAGAATAAAGTTATTTCTGTGACCATTGTGAGTTTTTCTTTCATTGACCGAAGGGTACCAACAATTTTGTCCACGTGTGTAAATGTTAGTTATATTTCAACACTAAGTGATGGTGTGTAATCCACAGGTGGACCAACATGATGAGAATGATATCTGCAAAATATGGAGATGATTGGAGCATTGAGCAATGTTTTGTGCCTTGGCGATGAGACAAGAGGGACTTGACAGACCTTTACCATGGTTGAAATCAATGCTATTGATACAGACTTTTGGGGGAGACTGTTGATGTTTTAGAGGTGTTTTTGTCTTTTGTCCAGTTTGGGTTGTTTTTAACCCAGCTGCTGGGTAAATATTGGATCAACTACATGCTGGGTTAATTTAACCCAGCAATATGGGTTATTTGTTTAACCCAGCAAGATGGTAAAATATTCAAGCCAAATGCTAGGTCATATTTAACTATAATGCTGGGCTAATTCTACCACATAAATTGGTCAAATGTTCTACCCAGAACTATTCTACTCTACCTATTCTATTAACTGGATTATACCTCACGAATAGGTTATTATTATTTTTATGTTTTACATGTCTATGGGTAAAACAGTTTAAACAGTTAAATTACTTTGATATACTGGTCTATTCCAAAAAAAAAAAATCTCCAAGTTTTGCAAACCATACATATATGCAATAAACACATAAGTATGCAATAATAAAAAAATATATTTATTTTTCAAAAATACAAGATAAAATAATACAAAACAACAAGTTCAACAATGACATGATTATGATACTATTACTGAGAAGCACTAATGCCTGAGAGCAGTGCTGGTCATTATCTCCCAACATGAGGATGGACGGGTACGGCCTTGACACTTCAGCCTGCTGGAGATATTCCACGGTGTTCGTTCCAACCTTAGAAAGAAATAAATTAAAGAAAGTAAAAGTTTATGAAAAAATTGAGAGGGCTGACTAGTTTGCATATTTGTAAGAAGATTAGTGTTTTAAACACCCCAACGTTTTATTGTCTCAAGCACTGAGATTAATAAAGTTTTCATGTTAATGTGCTTGCTAATGCTAGCAACCCCACTAAATGCTAGCATCATGGTGGCACTACAGTTAACAGTTTAGCTTTCATTCATCACTTCACCTTCTTCATACACGCTGCAAGCATTCTACAAAGAAAGCTAAAAAGCTCAGACATTTTTGCAGTTTCTTTCATACACAGGTGGGGTTCTTTTGTTTGGCTAGCTAGTAGCCATTGTAAAGTAAAGTAAAGCCTTTATTTTGTCACATATACATTACAGCACAGTGAAATTCCTTCTTCGCATATCCCAGCGTAACTGGGGTCAGAGCGCAGGGTCAGCCATGGTACAGTGCCTCTGGAGCAATTAAGGTTAAGGGCCTTGCTCAAGGGCCTAACAATGGCATCCTGCCTGAGCTGGGAATCGAACCACCGATCTTCCAATCAGTAAATCAGTGTCTTAGCCCTCTGAGCTCCACTGCCCTAAATTTATGCCCTTTACCATTGTCAGGTAAACTAGCATGCTATAGCACAGACCAGGCTGAAAGTTTGAGTGTAACACGGTAACAGTAATAAATGTTACATACAGTGAACAAATTCAGTCATAGGTGAGTGAAAGTGTGTATACAGACTTTGTATTTATTTATTTTTTTCAGCGGCTCCAAAAAAACCAAACACAAAGTTGACACAGCCACTGAATACACCGGTGAACTTCGTGGGAGGGGCGGTCTTGTCTGTGATATTAGCTGTCACTAGCTAACCCAACTCCAACAAACAAAAAGTACACAATTCACTGTAAATAACCCAGAAAAATTACCCAACAGAGGCAACCCAGCATTTGGGTAGTAAAGCATTTTTTAGTGTGCAGGCTTCTAAACCAGTTGTTGGGTCAAAATAACCCAACCAGGTGTTCATTTGTAAATGACCCACTACATCTCATTTGACCCAGCATTACCCAACCCAACAATGTGCTTAAAGTTCCCGAAATAACCCAGAATTTTGAACCAGCATGAACAACCCAACAATGTTCACAAAATCAACCCACCATTTTTTAGAGTGTGATGTTAAATACACAAAGCAGTGTCTTCCTACCTGCAAGTTTTTCCAGCATACTGTAGATCATATTGATGGACACGAGTCCTCATCTGTTTTTAAATTTTTGAGGATAACAGTTTTTTCCCCACACATTTAATGAATAATATTTTTTAAAAGTTATATTGTTTTTGTTTTTAATTTAATTTTAAAGGAAATTAAATAGTAATAGTTAAATAACTAATAGTTAAAATATTAAGATGGGGAATGCTTGATATCATGTGGGCATTATAAGATTTGTATTGAAAACCTCTATATAAACATGTTAAAACATTGTATTAAATGCAAAAAAAAATAAATACAGATTTACAGGGGCCTCATGTTTTAATTGTTTTACCATATGGTCACATTGGGATTATTTGGTTTTGTCTGACATTTTTGTCAACATTGAGTTATTTACATTTTCTTATTCTGTGAAAATCTATTTAAATTATGTGAAGTTGTGTACATTTTGGGTCTTTTTTGAAAATAAAATAAAAAAATCAAATGGAATGTGTCAACCCAGCAAGAGTGTTAATTTTACCAACTGGTTGGGTCAAATAAAATAAAACAGTACTTTAACATTTAACCCAATAAGAGTGTCATTTTAACCCACTGGTTGGGTCAGATGAACAACCCAGAGTTCTGGGTTAAATGGTACAACCCAGCACTTGACAAAAAGCTGTCAAAAAGGAGAAAAATATAAACATTAAAATGTAGCATATTTTTATATTTACTTGTACTTGCATAGAAAGAGGGTGTGTGTTAATAAAATTAAGGTAACAGTTGGTCCATCGTCTGCATCAACATCCTATTCAATCTCTTGATGTTCCTTCCTCTGTATCTGTAGTCAGCGCTCCTCCATCTACACACGTGGTCAAAATTGTTGGTACCCTTCGGTCAATAAAAGAAAAACTCACAATGGTCACAGAAATAACTTTAATCTGACAAAAGTAATAATAAATAAGAATTCTATGAATGTTAACCAATGAAAGTTAGACATTGCTTTTCAACTATGCTTCAATGGAATTATGAAAAAAAAAATGAACTCATGGAACAGGCGTGGACAAAAATGATGGTACCCCTAACTTAATAGTTTGTTGCACAGCCTTTTGAGGCAATCACTGCAATCAAACGATTCCTGTAACTGTCAATGAGACTTCTGTACCTCTCTGCAGGTATTTTGGCCCACTCCTCATGAGCAAGCTGCTCCAGTTGTTTCCAGTTTGAAGGGTGCCTTTTCCAGACAGCATGTTTCAGCTCCTTCCAAAGATGCTCAATAGGATTGAGGTCAGGGCTCATAGAAGGCCACTTTAGAATAGTCCAATGTTTTCCTCTTAGCCATTCTTGGGTGTTTTTAGCTGTGTGTTTTGGGTCATTGTCCTGTTGCAAGACCCATGATCTGCGACTGAGACCCAGCTTTCTGACACTGGCCAGCACATTTCTCTCTAGAATCCCTTGATAGTCTTGAGATTTCATTGTACCCTGCACAGATTCAAGACACCCTGTGCCAGATGCAGCAAAGCAGCCCCAGAACATAACAGAGCCTCCTCCATGTTTCACAGTAGGGACAGTGTTCTTTTCTTGATATGCTTCATTTTTCCGTCTGTGAACATAGAGCTGATGTGCCTTGGCAAAAAGTTCCATTTTTGTCTCATCTGTCCATAGGACATTCTCCCAGAAGCTTTGTGGCTTGTCAACATGTAGTTTGGCATATTCCAGTCTGGCTTTTTTATGATTTGTTTTCAACAATGGTGTTCTCCTTGGTCGTCTCCCATGTAGTCCACTTTGGCTCAAACAATGACGGATGGTGCGATCTGACACTGATGTTCCTTGAGCATGAAGTTCACCTTGGATCTCTTTAGAAGTCTTTCTGGGCTCTTTTGTTACCATTCAGATTATCCGTCTCTTTGATTTGTCATCAATTTTCCTCATGCGGCCACGTCCAGGGAGGTCGGCTACAGTCCCATGGATCTTAAATTTCTGAATAATATGTGAAACTGTAGTCACAGGAACATCTAGCTGCTTGGAAATGGTCTTATAGCCTTTACCTTTAACATGCTTGTCTATAATTTTCTTTCGAATTTCCTGAGACAACTCTTTCCTTTGCTTCCTCTGGTCCATGTTGAGTGTGGTACATACCATGTCACCAAACAACACAGTGACTACCTGGAGCCCTATATATAGGCCCACTGACTGATTACAAGATTGTAGACACCTGTGATGCTAATTAGTGGACACACCTTGAATTAACATGTCCCTTTGGTCACATTATTTTCAGTATTTTCTAGGGTACTATCATTTTTGTCCAGTCCTGTTCCATAAGTTTATGTTTTTAAATAATTCTGTTGAAGCATGGTTGAAAAGCAATGTCTGACTTTCATTGGTTAACATTCATAGAATTTTTTTAAATTATTACTTTTGTCAGATTAAAGTTATTTATGTGACCATTGTGAGTTTTTCTTTTATTGACCGAAGGGTACCAACAATTTTGTCCACGTGTGTAAATTTAAGATTTATGCAGGCATTATGAGGTTCCTGCTCTTGCATGTCAGGTTTTGCCTTTTTCTTCTGTTGTTAGTTGGTCTTGTGCTACTGTCAGAGGACTCTGTGTTTCCTCCAGTGCCTGTCTGCAAAAAAGTATAAAAGCAAGAAATTAGCTGAAAGTTGCAACCATAACAGCTTGTACAAATTACAATTTTCCAACATTTAAAAGTTTGTCACAGCAATCACAGATAACCTGAAATTGTGTCTGGAGCTTATGTGGCTCATCAGCATCACAATTTTTATAAGTGTCTATGAGATGTGTTGGGGAATATACATGAAGGTTATGCATAAAATAATGAGTAAACTACCTGTGACTCTAATAGCTACATAAGCACAACATTTGAGTTCATCACAGTCTACTCTTTTGAACAGTGAAAAGATCTGGGGCCTTAAAGTAAGCCATGAGGAGCATTCGAAGTTAACTTTATTGTGAACTTATTGGAAAGGATCATCCTGTACATCTTATTACATGTATTTAAATGTCACCACAAGATCCACAGACAATTACCTGAAGATGTTGTGATAATACGGGACGCTATTTAACATTGTTAATAACTTGAGTATTTAATATTAACTTACCGTTTACTCAAAGGTTCTCTGCTGGTCCAGGCTCCACGCTGTCCGGTTCGGATGATAAAGGTAGATGTTGTCGTGGGTCAGATGGGTTCCGCCTGAATCACACTGGATGGTTTTTATCCTATTGTTTATCTTATCCTCACTTCAGTATTGCACCGCGCTGTGTGCTGCTCAAGCCGAAGTTTGTTTAACTCGGCGTTGCTCAGTGCTGCTGTACATGCGCACGTCTAAATACTTATAGATACTTCCGTAAATATCTGAGTTTTTATGTGTAGTGTCTGATTATCTTTGGATATTTTCGTCTGGATAAATTTCGAGGAAATACTGTACTTCGGCATTTTGCAGCGACGTTTGTTTGTGTATTGAGTCAAACTGTAACTACACTTCCCACAAGCCGGGTTACTTGCAATCTGATGTTCCAATGTATATACTGTATACAAACACACACACAACCAAGTTAATATCTCCCCCTTAAAAACAAAAAAAAATGTGCCATCTCAGTTTTCTTTACAGTGCTTATATTGACTGAATATGACTACTCGTATTTTTTTAATTGTCATAACTCAACCCCCCAAATGCACCATCTTGTAGGCTTTCCGTGCCCTTTCAATATGCTGGGTATACATACCACCTGCTGTGGTTGACAGTGAAATGGTTGTACAATAGGCATGCCACTTGTCAATGATAATCGATGACCCAGGCCTCACATGATGAGCAATCAAGAGGACAAGATATCTTCTATATCACCACAAACCCTCTTCTACCACCAATCTGCTGTCCTTATTCCCTTATTTTCTTTGCCATTTTACTAAGAGTTTCTGAACTGCCTGCAATGCTGTCATCCATCATGTCTATCTGACATAACCATAGACCCTGTGTAAACCTTCGAAGGCAAATAGAACATGTAATTTTTATGTAGGCATTTATGTAAAATTACAAAGGGAATATCACCAAAGTGAATTTACGACATTCATATTCATGTTTGACAAATCCTATTAAAAAATAAATAAAAATACTGATTTTAGAAAGGAGCTTCATGCAACTGCACAATTATGCCTTAACGCTCACCAACATTATCACGCACAGCAAAGGATCCTAACCTATCTGAAATGCCATGTTAATTAAATTTTATTCTATTTTATTTCTATATCACTTTTATCAATGGTCATTGTCTCAAAGCAGCTTCACAAAATGAAAAGAAAATTTATGGAAGTGTGTATGTGGGAGAAAATGTGGTTAGATAATGAGATTGTCCCTGATGAGCAAGTTAAGGGCGATGGCAACAGTGGCAAGGAAAAACTTCCTAAGATGGCAATAGGAAGAAACCTTGAGAGGAACCAGACTCAACAGGGAACCTATCCTCATCAGGGTGATAACGGATAACAGAAATTATATAACGTTGTGTGTGTTATGCAGCTGAAAGTTTGATATAGCAGAAGTTACTTAAATTAACACAAAGACCAGTTCAGCGCAGGGATGAGTCAGCAGGTGCAGAGGTCAGATAGAGTCTGGATCACTGGGAGCTCAGGAGCAGCATGTGTAGTTCCAAACCAACATGAAGCAGAATCCAACTGGAGCTAGTCCTTCTCTGGATGCCTCTGGGTCCTCGCAGGATTGGCCTCTGTCTACTGAAGCTGGCACAATCTCCAGATGCCTCGGGATAGGTAGAGAAATAAAAACCAGGTGTTCAGTGAACAATGGGGAAGGTGACAATAGGATGGAAAGTCATTAGAGAGTAGAAGGGAGAGAGCCGTTAGGAAGACAATAGAGAAAGATTAGAGAGAGTCATTGAGGTGTAACGACCAGAAAGAGTCCTTAAGTATGTCTTTCTTGGTGGACGTGTGAAGAGGCCTTGATCTTTCCTTCCATAGATGAAATCTGATGAGATTTTTCACCTACACATAGATGGCTTCTTTCACCCTTCTCCTTGACCTTGGAGGACTTAAATACGAGGAACTTTCCAACTTTCTTACTGAACTAACTTTCCAACTTAGACTAAATAAGCGACTTGGATGAGTAGTGAAACATTACTAACCTAAGACGTTTTCCAGTTGACATGACAATCTACATCACCTACACTTAAGAGAAATATTCTTTGGATAGCTGAAAAAAAAACTAATAGAAGTAACCCACAAAGGAAAATATAATACCAAGTTATAAAGACTGTATAATAAACAAATATGAATGGACAGATGAGAAAGTTTATATGACTTATTGAAGAGGTTTATTCCAGCATTAACATCAGACTATACCGATCTTTTTAAACTGAACTTTGTAGAATGCATCATACTGTAAATAAAAACAATGTTTGAGTCAAAATATGTGCAAAAAATAATACTAAGTATTGATATTTTTTTTAGAATTACAGGTCAAGGGGGTGACGTGATGCAGGCGACGAGGAAGGACGTGCTGCAGTGAGCTCCTATAACGAGCTATATTATCAATCCAAATCCTTATTAGATTTTCCAACTAGATTATTGAGTAGGTTAAGTAAGTGTAGGGTTGAGCAGACCCCCACTCGATCACATTCTAGAACCTCTTCCCCAGACATCATAGTGCCATCCCAATAACCTTATCTCATTCAGGAACATAAAGGAGAGGTTGTAAAACTAAGCTGTAGGATCTTAACCAGGCATGGGACAGGAAGTTTGCTGGGCTTGAAGCTACACTAAAGCCAGATGCCTCAAACTAGACCTAAAACCATTGTGTAAATTGGCGATCCTGTAAACAAAGCGGACAGTTTTACAGCTTCACCCCGAGTTGGGGGGGGGGGGACCCCAAGTCACACTTTGAACATCTCAGTGACCCCAGGACACATGCGTTCTCCAAATGGCTTTCAAAGAACAAAGAGGAATACAGCAGAGACACTATTTAAGCAATCGTTAATGGTGCCAGTAGGATAAAAATTGCTAGAAACATATATTCAGTATGTTTTATATCTGTGTGTTATGTTTGTTTATTCTACATAACTTTAAAGGTATTATTAGCATTTACAAACCCTGTTTATTGAACAAAGCTATAAATAAGTGTGTAAGATAGGGGATGTGTGGTATTGATTGAAAGCTTATTTTATTCAAACAACAGTGGTGTACACGGAAAATGGGTTGCATGATCAAGAGCTCATGTAAAATTACTTTATAAAAGGTAATTAAAAGTGTAATCGGCTTGGCCCCATGTGACAGCCGTAAACCTGGCCTAATGTATGCACAAAAGGGGGAACCAAGTGAGGCGTGGCTAAGCCCCTGTGGGAGATTTTTCTCCTACACTAGTTATAGTTGCCTTAATTACAAATGTTACACAAAAACTTTAACTTTAAAAAGAACCAAAGAAAAGACTTCGGACTCCTTGTAGATCTGGATGAAGTAAGGCAGGATTTATTGCAGCAATAAAACCAAGTGAGCCAGCTTAGCAATGCCTAGGAGGTAGTCCCATGCATGTCCAAAATCTGACTGAAGTACTGTGACATGGGCACTTCTTTTATACAGTTTTCAAGGGGAGGAGCGGTCACCTAGCCCCCTCCTCTGTAAATTTTTTTCTTATTTCTAATATCAAATTATTAACCCATTATAATCCAATTTTTTACAAGTATTGTCACCCATTGTAATTACATATTCTCTTATCTTGTTTGCTCACGTCATATACCTCGTCATCTGACTCCATATCTTTTCCCCATTATAGTCTATTTTTCTTTCAAATAATTTTCCATTATCTTTACACTAAGTTTGTTTATTATTAAAAAAATATAGGTGCGGCGCTTATTTTACTATATATTCTTAGTTCTTCCGGGTTACTCTACAGTTCTCGACAGACAGGCCATGGGTAAGCATCTCTCTCGCACTCATTTTAATTATTTGTCTTATTTTCCTAATTTGTTGTATTTACGTATTTTATTTTATTGTTATAGCTAAGCGCAACTGCCCAAGCACTGAATACATCCCTTTGGACGATTTGGACAGCCAGGACAGTCCAGAGCACAACTCCTTTGAGGATTACACTCCTACTGAACCTGTTGCTGACCGAGCATCAGTGAGTTTTTGCCAAAATGAGTCTGATGGATCATTGACACAATTTCTTCATAAGAACGGTCTTACTTATGTCAGGAAGGATGACTCCGGGCCCGGTCCTTCTAAGAGACCACGTCCGGAGGCACATAGCTCTCCTTTACTTTCCTTCAGGCCTGTGCGAACAGAGTCTAGTACTCCAGCCCAGTCTCTCTTAAGGCCTGTTGGTCTAAGAAGTGTCAGTACTCAGACTGATTTTAAAATGTCTGTTGGTACCCAAACTGACTTTCCTGAAGCGCCTACACCACTTTTTGTATTTCTGTTTTTATTCCTCACACTGATATTCCCATCAATGTGGTTCTGGGTCAGAGAAGGCTTGATATTTAATTTATTATGCCTTTTGTTATTTGATGCTTACCCAGGCCCCCTATTTTACTGTACTTTTATATGTTGGGCCTTATACTTTGTATCTTTATTTTATTCACTATGTAGGTGCACATGTCATTTTATTTTGTGCCTACTCTTATTAAACTTGTTATTCATTAAGCTGAGTGTGTGTCTTTTGGTTATTTGTCTGTGTCCCTTTAAATTTGACATGTCTGCACATGTATCCAGCCCCTGTTACATCACAGTTAAGATCACCCCATGTCTGAGGAGATTACCTAATGTCTGGGGCTATTGGCATTAAATAATGTCTAGGGCTAATATCAGCTGACATTACATCATGTCCAGGGACATCAGGTACTTTTGGATGCTCAGGGTACAAGGATTACATCATCTCTAGGGTTTGTTTGGTACACACTGTCCCCTAAGCATCTCACATCCACGATGGCTACCTGTCTAGAGTTCATTTGAGTTCATGCTGCCTGTTCTTGCTACTGTGACATCACACTGTCCTTAGCTCACCTCTGTGTTCTTTTACTAAGATTAATAGTTTCTATCATCTTGTTGCATGCACAAGTATATTTAATTAAAATATGCTCACATATTTCCCCCTCTGTGACTTTTAAGTCACATAAAGAAAAATAAAGCAAAGGAAATAGAAAATAATGCTTACACATTATACCAACTTAATACTTAACTTATAAGCCTTACATGTTACTACAGAGAAAGAAATAAAGAGAAAAAATGAAATAAACCCTACATATTGAACCTTTTTACGAAAAGAAACCTTACTTAACCTTAAACTATGCATGCAAAAATTACTAAATCAAATTTAAACCATTAACTCAAAGGAAACTTACTAAATCAATGAACTGAATCTTAAAACTCACATATTAGTCCATGCATCAGTCTAAGAGAGGTAAGCAAAAGATGAGTAAAGTTAGCATAAACGAGTATATGAGAGTATAATAAGCATGCAATTGGTTAAATACGAAGAGTCCAGAGGTGGGCGAAAAAACCTTCCGTATAGCCAATTTAGAAGGAAAAATTCCCACCTTGCCAGCTTTTTTGTGCTCGAAAGTGCATTCACCACCAGGACTCGACTTCTGTACAATACATATATGACAAAGACATTTGAAACCATTAAAGCCGTTTAAGCACTCCGTTAGGGTCCCTGTAAATCAAGGAGAGCGTGTCAAGACTTTCAGTCCCTTCTTCAGTCCATGCCTTGCGATCCTCTTCAGTAAATTAAATTACGTGCAGGTCCTTACAGCTCATCAGCTGTGATAGTGGAATTCGGTTCATCCTGCGTTTGGAAGAGCTTCAAGCGCACGTTGCAAAGTGGTTGGTGTATTTGTCCATAAAATGTCATCTCCCAACATCACTTTAGTTATGGTCTTATCTGCTGCCATGTATACATCGTCAAATTCAATTACCCCACAGATATCATATCCAACCCAACTCTCTTCGATCCCAATACCTCTATAGAGGCCTAGCTTCAGATGTCTTTCAAGCTGATATGAAGTTGTTACCAGACGAAGTCCTCTGCTTA
Source organism: Clarias magur (assembly GCA_013621035.1). Taxonomy (NCBI): domain Eukaryota; kingdom Metazoa; phylum Chordata; class Actinopteri; order Siluriformes; family Clariidae; genus Clarias; species Clarias magur. Next base: position 207,582 of record QNUK01000570.1, read on the forward strand.
TGTCCAGGTCGAACGTTTCCTGTCTCATTGACTTGATCCATTTGAAGTCTCTTGTCAAGATGTTAGCCATCGCGATGAACTTCTTAGTCCCCATCGGACGGTGTGGGAACCAGTCGACCAGATCAGGTCTCAGGTCTGCCCATCTTCTCGTTGGGGTCTGTTCCAGAACCTCCCTCCATGCATCATGGCAGACTGTACAGGAAACTATCCATCGTGGGTCAGGTACCGGTTCCATCCTGCATACATACGTGTATAACAGAGACAGGACAAAAATACAACAAAGACACACAAAACACATTTCTTCTGCTAATACTACTTTTTCTCTTGTAGTGTTTGATTAACATATTATGCTAAATAATCTCAGTATACATGTGATTAATAAATATACAGTCATTTTGTCCATTATGTAGCAGCGCTAATCATTTGTGTTCACTTCATTTCCACGTAAATGGAGTCTGCCTCCCAGTCCATCTGGTGGTGTTCGTTCGTGATATTCCACAGTCATTGTATATTGTCCCACCATTCTTTGAATGCTTGCTCTCGCCAGGGGGATAACGCAACATGACAATATGAGCAGAGTTCCCAGTACTATCAAAATAATTGTCCCTATTTTTACAAGTAGTCCATACCAATTTGAAGGATTCAGCCAATCAAACCAGGAAGTCCATGCATTATTCCTCTGTACGTCTCGAATGATTTTACCATTTTCATCTCTCATGTCCCTCATGGATCTTAAAAGTTTTGTTATGTTACCATCTGGGCCTGTGTGTCTTGGAATATATGTACAACATTCTTCTCCAATTAGGGCACATACTCCTCGTTGAGGTGCCAGCATCGTGTCAAGGACGAATCTATTCTGTGTAGTCATTAATGTATTCTTATCCAATTGTTCCTGAACCAGTCCTAAGACTCCTAAAGTGTGATTCCAAAATCTTTGTTGATTGTAATAAAGTAGATTGATCCACCTTGCATTTTTTTAAATTTGAACCCACGGCAAGAAGATTGTCGTGGATGCTCCTCCTACTCTGTTTATAGCTTCATGCTCAGTTGGTACACCAACTGGAATACCATCCCAGGTCACTGATAGTCCTCCATCTCTATCAAACTCTTTCCATGCCGATATTTCCTCTCCAATCGTTTTCACAAACTTGTCTTCACGTTTATTCCATCTGTGTTTCTTGCCATATAGTCCTATTACAATCAAATCTCCTTCTAATAGTACTGGAGCACAACACCCACCCCACTTATTTGGTAAGGTTTGTCTAACTGTAGTTCCACCACAGTACCAGAATATCTCTGCCAGTGGTATTGTACCAGTGCTTAAATCTGGTTGTTGTACTTTTACTATCTCACTGCATGTCAGACTGTCTGTTTTATTGTCGCATATCTGGTGCATTTCTATGAAAAATCCTGCTGCTGGCTGTGTTTCATTGCAACTTGGTGATAGATCTCCTATTTCAATGCTTCCATTTGAGTAGATGCATAAAGGATAGCGTTGCTGTGTAGGTGTTATTTCTCTTTGTACAGCATCTAATGTTCCTACAGGTTGATATGAACATTTGCTTATGTTTTGCATCCATTCAGGGCCATAATGTATAGCAGCTGAATGTAAAAGACAGCTAATAGGGCACAGTTGTTCACTGTATGTTGGATTGTCTATACATTCTCTTGTTCCATGTGTTACCACCACACGTGGGGGCCTATCAGCTGTAAATTTCAACCATTGGAAAAACATGTCATTTTTCCATGTCGGGTCATATTCTGCTTGATTTTTAGGTGATTTCTTTGTTATCTGTGGAATTATTGTTACATATGTTGCGGATTCAGCATTTGATTTTCTTGGTTGGTCTGTTACTTTTGCATGACATCCTTCCCAACCTGGTATTGAGAAACATACTCCCCTTATTTCGCCCCCTCTACTGACTTCTTGAATTTGCACCAACCATTGGATCTTGGTACAGCCTCTATTAGTCCATCTAATGCTGTCATCTGTGCTTTCTCTCATTTCTATGTAAATGCGCACTCTTTCTTCTGGGGGTTGTGTATTATCTACCTCTATTTGGTATGTTCCTTCCCAAAATACTGTTCTTTCCCCACTGTCCAATCCAGTTACTATTCTAGCTCTAGTTATGGTAGCTAATGCACAACGTATTTGTCTCTCTTCGACAGTCCATTTCAGTTTGTTTCTCTCGTTCTTAGTAGCACCACTGTTAATTAGACCAATCATGAAGAGGATTCCTATACCCATAAATCTCCTTCATTTCAGGAGGCAATAAGAGGGTGACACGTGAGACTATGGCAAGAAATTACAAGAAAAGTTGGCGCCGCCAGCCAGGAGATTGACTGCTTAACAACAACAGTGAATTGTCAGTTGACAAAAGATCATTTTTATTGTGAAACAAGCTATCTTAGTATTAACAGCATGGATATAGTGGAACGAGAAAACGTGAATGTTTCTAATGCTGTCATAGTTAGTGGCATAACACTGAGTGAATCTGATCAAAACTTAGAAACATGGCAGCTATTTGGCAGAATTGAAAGCCATTGCTAAGGATTCAGGCAAATCTTTTCAACAAGTGCTTCAAGAGGAGTTGGTAAAGATGAGGTTGGTTGGCTCTACCACTGAACAGTCGCTCACCTTGGGTGAGAAACAAGAACATCATGTAGTAGACTCCCAAGCTCGGGGACTTAGCACGGACAACCTATTGAATGATCGTGGGTTAGCCACCACATCACAAGAGATGGGAGAAAGTAGAGAAATATCGCGATCATCAACTGCTTCTCCAATTCTTGGTGTCGAACTTAAGAGAACTCAAAACCTGTCCAAGGAAAATGAGATGAACAGTGTATCTGATACAGGTGGAATTAATGATCCTTCAGCCAGAAAGATGCTACGCCCTGCTCTGACTATGGATATTATTGATCCTCCTGATGTACAACGAGTTGTGGTCGAGCATGTTGTAAGAACAACTGATGTAATGGCTCAGCATACTTCCCTACGTCTCAGACCCTTTTCAGGGAAATTCCCACGTCCACCAAATGAGCCAGACTTTGAAACATGGCGAGCGAATGTGGAATTCTTACTCGACGATCCATCTGTGTCAGACTTGTCTCGTACAAGAAAAATCCTAGACAGCTTGCCTCCACCTGCTGCTGACGTGATCAAACATGTTAGTCCACAGTCATCGCCCTCAGTGTATTTAGAGTTACTGGAGTCAGTGTATGGATCAGTGGAGGATGGGAATGAATTGCTAGCAAGGTTCATGACGATGCTGCAGAATCAAGGAGAAAAGCCCTCCAGCTACCTTCATCCATTACAAGTGATGTTAAGTTCAGCAGTGAGAATGGGAGGTATTGTAGAGAGTGAACGTAATCACTGTTTATTGAAGCAATTCTGTCGCGGGTGCTGGGATAACGGCTTAATTGCTAATCTTCAGATGGAAAGGAGAAAGATTAACCCACCTTCCTTTGCAGAACTAGTAGTGTCCATTAGAACGGAGGAAGACAGGCAAGCTTCAAAAGAGGATAGAATGAGAAGTCACTTTGGGATGGCTAAACAAGGTCTAGGCCCTTCCAAGTGGAGAGCTGCGGCTCATCAGTTGTCTGCTCATTCACCTGAGGTAACTAATGTAGCGACCGCTGAAACAGACTCAATGCAAAAGCAGTTATCGAACATCCACGCTCAACTTGCATCCATGCAACCACTAACTTACTAGAAATGTCAGTCTGCTTGTTCCAAAGCAGTGGATGTAACATCACTGAAAAGAGAGCTAACTGAATTACGGGCTCAAGTTCAAGTCATGGAAGCTGCAGTTTCTCGAAAAGTTCCGAATAAAAGCTCGGAAGCTGAAGAAATTGTGAAACTAACAAGACAAGTTGCAGAATTAAAAGCTCAATTAGCCACCTCAGATTCTCAGAAACCTCAGTCGGCAAGGACATCTGGGTTCAGGAGTCCTTCTGCGGCGTTGCAGCTCAGGCAGACTAGACAGGAAGAGGGTAGGCCAGTCAGTAGTAGTGCATTGTTATCAACCCAACCTCGTCCAGGTTACTGTTTCCGTTGTGGGGAAGATGGTCATATTGCCGTAAATTGTGAAAATAATCCAAATCCTGCGAAAGTAGAAAGCCATCGACATCAGTTGAGGGAGAAACAGGCTCAGTGGGACCTGAAAAACAGAGTTGCATCCCCACAGTTAAACTCCAAGGAGCCTCTGTAGCAGGGCTTACAGAGACTGAAGCAAGACTCACGTGCCCTAACAAACCTAAAAGAGTGTTTAACAAACATTGTGATGCAGTGATACAGGAAAAATTACCAAGGGGATTGGTTGGGATGAAATGTACTGCCCAGCTGTTTGTTGACGGAACTCCTGTAAATTGTCTTTTAGATACAGGTTCCCAAGTGACCACTATTCCGTTCTCCTTTTATCACGATCATCTATCGAATCATCCTATGAAGTCACTTGAGTCTTTACTGGAAGTAGAGGGAGCTAATGGGCAATCAGTTCCCTACTTGGGCTATGTAGAACTCACTCTGACATTTCCAAAGGAGTTCTTGGGGGTAAAAGCAAAGGTTACCACATTAGCCATAGTGGTCCCTGATGTGATGCATGTGCCACAAGTTCTTGTGGGAACGAATTCCCTAGATGCTCTTTATGCTAACCATGCTCAGAAGAATCCAGTAAAGCTAAATCCAGTCTATAATGGATATCGAGCAGTACTTAAAATTTTGGATGTCAGACATAAGCAAATGAGCACTGAACTTCTGGGAAGTGTCATATTGAAGGGAATTACTCCTGAAATTGTGTCAGCCGGAAGTGTAGCTGTCCTTGATGGAGTTGTTCATTTAAGTCATTGTCCTCCAGGAACATTGACAACTTTAGGACAGCCAGAGATGTCATATGTGCCAGGCGGATTATTAGTGGCTAGTGGACTGTACACTTTGCCAGCTAAACGATCCTTTAGTTTACCTGTAGTGGTGCGAAATGACACTCAGAATGACATAACAGTCCCTCCAAAAGCAGTGATTGCTGAAATGCACGCTGTTCAGCGCATAATCGAAACTCCTTCAAGACATGACTCCCTTCAGACTCAAATGAACTCTAACAGCCTGCAAATCAAGGTTGATTTTGGTGATTCCCCTTTATCAACAGAATGGAGGAGCCGAATATTGACCTTGTTGAACACGATGCCTGAGGTGTTTGCATTACATGAAATGGACTATGGACATACAGATAAAGTAAAACATCGCATCAAGCTTAGTGAGGAAACTCCGTTTAAGCATCAAGCACGGCCCATTCACCCCCAGGATGTCGATGCTGTCCGCAAACACCTGCAAGAACTGCTGGCTGCTGGAGTTATTAGAGAATCTGAGTCTCCCTTCGCCTCCCCTATAGTGGTAGTGAAGAAGAGAGATAATTCGGTACGCCTTTGCATTGACTTTAGGAAGCTTAATTCCCAAACGATAAAGGACGCATATGCACTTCCCAACTTGGAAGAGGTTTTTTCCGTATTAAATGGCTCAAAATGGTTCTCTGTTTTGGATTTAAAATCGGGATACTACCAAATTGAGATGGAAGAAGCAGATAAACATAAGACGGCCTTTGTGTGCCCTCAAAGATTCTGGGAATTCAACAGAATGCCACAAGGAATCACAAATGCTCCCAGTACCTTTCAACGGCTCACGGAGCGCTGTATGGGTGATCTCAATCGAAAAGAGGTGCTGGTTTTCATTGATGACCTTATAGTTTTTACACTTTATAGCTGAGACACTCAAAGAGCATGAACGTCGATTGGTGCAGGTCCTTTCCCGTCTGAAAGAATACGGCTTGAAACTATCACCTGTGAAATGTAAATTTTTTCAGTCATCAGTCCGATACTTGGGGCATATTGTTTCAGAACACGGGGTAGAAACTGACCCAGAAAAGATTAAGGCTATTAGAACCTGACCAAAGCCACAGACTCTCAAGGAGCTGAAATCGTTCCTGGGATTTGCTGGGTATTATAGGAGGTTTGTTCAAGACTTCTCTAAAATAGTCAAGCCCCTGAACAACCTCACAGCAGGATATCCCCCAATTCGGAAAGGAAGAAAGTGTAAGAACACATACCAGCAGTATTATGATCCAAAAGAAAAGCTGGGGGACAGCTGGGTTTCCTGTCAACAGGCCTTTGAGATGATTGTGGAGAAATTAACAACTGCTCCAGTCTTGGGATACGCTGACCCTAGATTGCCCTATATATTACATACCGATGTCAGTACTACAGGCTTAGGCGCCGCGTTATATCAAGAGCAAGACGGCCAGTTGAGGGTCCTCGCTTATGCTAGTAGAGGGTTAACAAAAGCGAAGAAAGATACCCTGCTCATAAACTTGAGTTTCTGGCGCTAAAGTGGGCGGTTACCTCAAAGTTTAGCAACTATTTGTATGGGGCTGAATTTACAGTTGTAATTGACAGTAACCCCTTAACTTATATTTTGACTTCTGCCAAACTGGACTCCACTAGTTATAGATGGTTGTCTGGGTTGTCAGCATATAATTTAAAAATCCAATATAGAGCAGGAGCCCAAAACCAAGATGCCGATGGGTTGTCTAGATGCCCGAATGGACAACTGATGAACGATCTAGAGTCTCAAAAAGAGCAGGAGAGGATTAGACAGTTCACTCTGAACCATCTCGCTGAAGCCAATGACCACCTCTCAGTGGTTCTGCCAGAAGCGTGATAAACATCAGGTTAGCCAGTGTGTGATAAACATCAGGTTAGCCAATCACAGAAAGACCACCAAGGTTTCATAACATTAGCAGAGTCCTTGACGATGAATGTGGGCGCCTTACCTCAAGAATTCCAAGAAGAAGGCGACCATGGCTTACCTGTGATCCCGCACCTAACTGAAAAAGAATTAGCAGACAGACAACAAGCAGATTCCGAGTTAAGAGAAGTAATTGAGTGCCTAGAGTCTGGTGAAAAGCCTCATGTTAAGATGTCGCAGTCACCTACCATGGGTGTCTGGATAAGAGAGTGGAATAAACTCAAAGTTAAGAATGGAGTGTTGTATCGGGAAAAAATTGATGACGGTAGAGCGATAGGTCAGCTAGTACTACCCGAGGATCTCAGAGATAAGGTGCTCACCAGTTTACATGACGATATGGGTCATCTCGGACTGAGCCGAACTCTTGATCTTCTTCGTTCAAGGTTTTATTGGCCTAAAATGGCTGATGCTGTGGAGAGGAAAGTTAAAACCTGTGAGCATTGTATACGAAGGAAAGCTCTTCCACAAAAAGCAGCTCCCTTGATTAATATACAGACCAGTCGGCCATTGGAGCTGGTGTGTATGGACTTCTTAACAGTAGAACCAGACAATAGCAACACAAAAGATATACTTGTCATCGGCGACCATTTTACAAGGTATGCCATTGCAATGCCTACCAAAGATCAAAAGGCTCGAACTGTAACTGTAGTGTCTCTGGGATCACTTTCTGTTACCTTATGGCTTTCCAGAAAAGTTGCATAGTGATCAGGGCCCAGATTTCGAATCCCAAACTATTCAAGAGTTGTGCAAAGTCGCAGGTATTAGAAAGGTGAGAACGACTCCGTATCACCCAAGAGGAAACCCAGTGGAGCGGTTTAACAGGCCCTTGCTGCAAATGTTAGGAACACTGGAGAATGATAAGAAGGCCCACTGGAGAGAATTTGTTAAGCCACTTGTGCATGCATACAACTGTACAAAAAACGATGCTACTGGGTACTCACCGTATGAAATGATGTTCGGGCGACAGCCTCGGTTACCCGTAGATCTTCCTTTTGGACTTCCAGTCAATAATTCTTCCTTGTCTCAGATTAGACAGATTAGAAGAGAGTTACCAGCTAGCAACTCATAACGCTTTGAAAGTGGCAGGAAGAAACAAGAGAAGGTTTGATAGAAAAGTAGTAGCCTCTGCTCTGAATATAGGAGATCGAGTCCTCGTAAGGAATGTTCGGCTAAGAGGGACACACAAAATAGCTGACAGATGTGAGCCTGACGTCTATATTGTGCTGAATAAAAACAGTGGTATCCCTGTGTACACAGTTCATCCAGAAGGAAAGTCCAGTGCGTACCTTGCATTGCGATTTGCTTCTGCCTTGCAGGTTTTTGCCCAACACCGAGGTTGAAGAACCTGTACAGCAGAAGCAACACCAAAGGCCTAGAACAAGAGCTCTGTACAGAGCCAGGGATGCTGTTGAATCAGGGGCAGACCATAGTCTCTCTGAATCTGAAAGTGAACATGTTCACTTTGGTATACCAGGAGAGTCTTTGGAGTTCACTACTAGAGTAATTCCGGAAGGAAAACCAATGCATTACCCAGAGAGTTCATTGGTTACAAGGAACTTAACTGTAGTTGACTCTGCGAATCCAACATCTATCGTCTTGAATCAGTCAGGAAATGATTCACTTGCTGAACAAACTCAATCAGTGATGAAGTCGAAAGACACTCACCTGAGATGTACCATTTGGAACCAGATGTTTCTGTAGCAGAACTTGAAAGGAATGTAGAAGAGGGATTAGGGAAAGGAACCGCAGAGAAAGAAAGTAGTGAATCAAGTGAGCTGCTAGGTGAGTCATATGAAGTGGTGAATGAAATTGAACCAGATGCACATGGAGAGAATATCACTTCCTACCCTGAATCACCCCCTGTCAGACATCTTCCAAATGCTTCAACTGTGTCAGAGGATGCAGGAAATATGGGTTCAAGATGTTCAAAAAGGCAGAGCAGACCACCAGACAAGCTGCAGTATGCGCGACTGGGAAGTCCCTTGGTCTTAGTTATTCAGTCCCTATTGCAAGGATTGAGCACTGCACTTTCGGAATCAGCAGATGAGTCTGATTACATTACTTGTCGTCACAAGGCTGCACCCAATGCAATTTCACCTATGTGCCTTAACTACTCACAAGCACAGGGACGTGCGTTGATTCAGGAAGGGGAAGTGTAACCAGGTTACCGGAAGTAACAGAAAAAAAAATGAATAAATACCATTTGTGAATGACAAGATGATGTGAAAACCCTTGAAAATTCTTTAATAAACAAAATAGAAATTAACTGTAATAGAATGAACAGGAACTGTATTTATATACATTATATAAATATGTATATAGCAAGATAGAATATATATGTGCATATATTTTAGCCGCAATTAATGTGGCTGATGATGATTAAACCTGAACTTGAGGCAGACCAATAGCAGCGCGGAAATGCAGCGAGTTCCGGTTTTTTCGCACAAGGTGTGCACGTGTAGTTAGGAATGTCTCTCTCGCGCGCAGATGCACATTCCTAATGAACGAGGTCTTTAGCGACTTGTGAGGAGCTTACGTGAGAACAAACAAAAAACAACAACATACTTTAATACATGTTAATTACGAGTGACGCTGATGTAGAGTGTATTTTGGTTAAAAAAAAGGTGAGAGAAAAGCGTTTGAAGGAGACGCGAACCATCCAAACCAGACATGTTCTGAAAGTTAGCGACTTCCTTGGTAAGTTAAACTGCCTTCTTGGTGTTTACAACTAAAATTGTAATTGTGTGTAAGAACAGAGGAGGATTTAGATACGGAAACAGAAACAGTGTTTGCTGTAATGATAAAATGGCAGCTAACTATGTAATTATATGAAGGAAAGTGCTTAAATGACTACAGACATTGTGTATATAGAGTTGCACATCATGTACAATGAAGATATTTATGATATTTTTGTGACCTTGTCTTTTCAAGGTCAGGTTTTTTTCCTTTGGTTGAAAATTTCTGTTCAAAGTGGATTGGTGTCTTCCTTGGAACGAGACATTCTGTTGCCTGCATTCTGGATCGGTCCCGGCCTTCCGGTAGTTCTGAGGAGGGTTTGGACTGGCGAGCTTCCCTCGAGTCTTTCTTGGATAATTCTTTGCTTTTTTTTCCTCCTGAAAGAAAAAACAAGTATTGCTGAACCCTGCGAATGGTAGGGAATCGAACCACTCTTCTTGTTTTCAAATTTGTCTGTCGGAGAGACACAATTTTTTTGTTTTTTCCTTCATCGACAGCTCAGAGACATTAAATCTCACATCTATGTTTTATTTGAAGAACTGTTCTCATGCGAGATTAAGATCATTTAAAGAAAAAGTGTTTCTTCTTTTTGTTGTTTTCAAACTGTAATTTGTATTTAAGTGCTAGTTGTTTAAAAGAAAATTAAGGGAGAACAAAGGATGATACTGTAAGAATGTTTGATATTATTTGATTTAATTGTGGAAGGAAAGACAGTATAGTAACTTACCTTGTGGGAGACCAATTCAGACACAGAGTTCGTGAAACCTGTAAACCCAAATATGTTACAGAACAATTGAAAATTCTGATTTTGAATTTAATTTCTTTTGTTGTTTTTCCTATCTTATACAGTGTTAAGAAATCTCAACTCACCTGAGTTTGTTACAAATACATGTGTGGTAAGAGAAACGACTCGAGTCATTTCACAGTTGTTGTTGCGTCTTTCTCTGCAGCGAATCCATTCTTGGTCCACAAATTGGCATTATGCTATTTATACTATACTAATATACTAAGTTATTAGCCGAGAACAAACACTACATTTACCTTGGACTTTTACTGCAGTTGAAGTTGCCAACACCACCTTGTATGGTCCTTCCCTTCTAGCTTCGTTCCACCTTCTTTTGAATATTCAAATAAACACCCAGTCCCCAGGTAGCACAGTTCTCTCCTCTATGTCCTCTTCCTCAGCGTCATCAGCTGGATCAGCTACCCTCGGTCTGGTGTTGTCATGTATTGTGGCTCCCTTAACCTGTTGGAAAATAACTTTGTGTATTTCAGATAAGTGCTTCACATAGTGATCAAGTTCACTCTGTAGTTGTTCAAGTGTGGAACCTTTATAGGGCCCTCGAACAAAGGATGTAAGCATAGGTCTGCCAGTAAGCATTTCGTGCGGTGTTAAATGTGTGTTGCGGTTAGTTTGCGATCTCATACCCATCAAGGCTAATGGCAAAGCTTGAAACCAATTCATACCTGTTTCCTCACATATTTTAGCCAATTTCATTTTCAGAGTCCCATTTGCTCTCTCTACCATCCCCTGAGATTGGGGGTGGTACACACATCCAAACCTGTGCTTGATGTTTAACCACTGAGTCACTTTCTGTACTATCTTGTTTGTGAAGTGTTTACCATTGTCTGAACTGATTGTGTCTGGGATTCCAAATCTTGGTATCACTTCCCTACACAGGAATTTTGCTACTGCCATTGCATCTTCCTTAGCTGTTGCTACAGCTTCTACTCATCTGCTAAATCTATCCACAATCACTAGGATGTATCGTTTTCCTTGTTTTCTGGGTTCCCCAATGTCCACATAGTCAAACATTATATGCCTAAATGGCCCATCTGGCTCTGGAATATGTCCTATTGGTGACGTGAAGTGTTTTTTAAGGTTATATCTAGAGCATATATCACAAAATTGTGACAGTGTTCGATGGACCATAGGTCCTAGATAAGGTGACCACCATGTCTTTTGGATTCTTCTTATCACTTCTCTTCTTGCTACGTGATCGTTACCATGAGGTTGCTTTATCAAGGTTATGAGAAAACTTTGTGGAGCTACAAAACGCCCATCTGCACTTCGCCACACGTTAGTATCATTATCTTTTGTTGCTCCTCTTGCTAACCATTTTCGAATCTCTTCACCTGATGCTGCTGCCTGCATGTCTGCTAGTGAGGATAAGTCTGGTGCTGGGGGTGCGTAATCTTCTGGTATAAGTACTAATCTTTCTTCAGATTCTGGACTTGAGCTTGAACTTGAACTTGAGCTTGAGCTTGAACTTGAGCCTGAACTTAGCTTTCTTATCTGCTTCATCTGCTGCTTCATTTTCATCACTAACAAATGTACCATCTTTCTTATGTGCTGCGCATTTTACTATAGCTAATCTGGATGGTAGTTTGATTGCACTATTGTGTACTACTGGTGTTCCATCTGCTCTTTTGTAATCCCTTTGTGCCCATATTGGGCCATACAAATGGCATGTTCCATATGCATACGCTGAGTCAGTGTAAATTGTACATGCTTTTTCTTCTGCTATTTTACAAGCGCCTGTCAAAGCGATTAACTCAGCTAGCTGGGCTGAACAGGGTTGTGGCACATGTTCAGCTTGTACTACTTTGAATGCTTTTCCATCTATGTCTGGTGTTACTATTGCATAGCCTGCTATATTGCTCTCCCCATCTCTAAAGCATGACCCATCTACAAAGTATGTACAATCTGGGTGTGACAGAGGTTGTTTCTCTAAATCTTGACGTGTCTTTAGATATTCTGCTGACACAAGATGACAATTGTGTGGATCTCCCTCTGCTGGGGTCATCATATGATCTGCTGGATTTACTGTCTGACACCTTCTTATAGTCAATTCAGGTGCAGAGAGTATTACATTATATCGTGTTCTTCTAGCATTTGTAATTACAAATGATGGGCTAGTCAGGAGTGCATGCAATGCGTGGGTGGTGTACATCACAACAGGATGTCCCATAGTAATTGATGAGGCTTTTTGATAAGCAAAGGCAGCAGCTGCCACACCTCGGTAGCAGGGTGGCATGCCTTTTTCAATATTATCGAGTGCTGTACTATAATAAGCAATTGGTTGCTTACTAGGCCCTTGTTGTTGAGTCAGAACCCCTGTGGCAAAACCTCCACGCTCTGAGACATACAAATGGAATGGCTTATTATACTCTGGACTAGCAAGTGCTGGTGCTGTACAGAGTTCTCTTTTTAGCTGCTCAAACGCTTCTAGTGCTTCAGGTGTCCATTCTAACACTGCACTATTCTTTGTTTGTCCAGCTACTTTTACTATTGCTCTCAAGGGTGCTGTTTTTAGTGCAAAGTCACAAATCCAGTCTCTACTAAATCCTACCATGCCTAGAAAAGATAGCATCTCCTTAACAGTTCGTGGTTTAGGAGCTTTCATTATTGCTTCTATGTGTTCAGGAGATATATGCCTAGATGTTCCTTCTAACACTCTGCCTAGATATTCTACCTTCTCTTTACAGAATTGCAACTTTTCTCTGCTAACTTTATGTCCATTTTCAGCTAATACTGTCAAAACTCTTAACGAATCTGGTTCGCATTGCTCTTTTGTTGGGCTACAAATCAGTAGGTCATCGCAGTACTGAATCATAGTACTTTCGATATTTAACGAGGCTAGATCTTGAGTTAATACTTTTTTTGATTGTACGTCAGCTGTCGTCCTTCATATGTAAAGGCAAACAAGTATTGTGATGCTGGATGTAGTGGAATGCTAAAGAATGCTGAACATAAGTCTATGACAGTGTACCACTGTGTATCTTCTGGTATGTTGGACAACAATGTGTGTGGATCAGGCACTATAGGCAATTCTGCTTCTACAATTTGATTTATGGCACGTAAATCATGCACAAGTCTCCATTTATCTGAGTTGGGCTTCCTGACAGGAAATATAGGAGTGTTACAAGGACTTTTAGTAGGAGTTAATACTCCAGCTTCCAATAAGCCATCTATAGTAGGTGTAATCCCTGCTACAGCTTGACGTGTCAATGGATATTGTCTTTGGTAAGGCAATGTTGCATTTGGTCTTATTTTTATTAAGGCTTGTCCTCCAGACTTAACTAATTCTACATCTGTTGAATGTCTTGTCCATAATTTCTTCTGGAATTGTTTTCAGCAGTTCCTCCTCTAATGCAGATTCCTTTTCATCTATCTGCTCTACCATCTTAACTGACATTTGTGTGTGCGAAGACAACGGAGTGTTACACATCCCCCTCTGAAGGTGTGTTGACAATGTCATGTTCCCATCTATTTCTGTGTGTGTTGCCACTCTTTCTATTCCTGAAAAGTTTATTTTCAAAAACTTTTGATCTTGTGAAATGTGTACAGAAGGATTAGGGGTTTGTTCCCACTTAGTCACTTCAGCCGCATGTTTGACCATCAATCCTAGCTCTTTGGATTGTGCTTTTTCCCCCACCAGTAAGGAGATGTGGGGTGCTGTATTTGGTACTTGACACCAGTGTTCTATTTGTTCAGTCAGATGTACACTGATGGCTGCTCCTGGAGCGCCTATGATTATATCTCCTAGTATCACATCAGAGACTGTGTTCTCCATCACGTCTGACCATAATTGTGCATATTCTTCATCTTGGCTTCCTTGGTCATAGTACATGGTACAGTGCAATGGCAAGGTCGCTCTTTTACAATCTGGTCATCGTTGTAGGATCCATTCTTCCCATAGGTTCTGTGCATGTTGAGCTCCCTTGTCTGTGTACAACAGCCAGTATACTGTATCCAAGTTATTGGGTTTTTCTGCAATCTGTAAGAACTGTCCTATTGTTACATACAGTCCTTTAGCATTACATTGAATTTTTGCTTTAAGTTTGCACAACAAATCTCTTCCCAGTAAATTAACTGGAGTAGTTGGTGAGAATAATAAAGGTGCTGCTACAGTGGTGTCTTCTAAAGTTATTATTTGTGGCTCCGTAAAATGCAATACCTGTGATTGTCCCAAGAAGCCTGTGGTTTTTATCGCATTGTTTGAGAGAGGGAGCTGGGAGCCTTCACGCCCTATACATGAATAAGTAGCACCTGTGTCAATCATAAATGGAATTGGTTGTGAATTATTTATAGACACCATCACATTTGGTTCTTGTTGTGAATGCAGTGTTGAGACGTACTGCATCTGCTCCCCCTCTGGCTCCTCTGGGCCTCGTCAATTCCAATTTTGGGTGGGTCCCATCCAGGGACCTGCCCACTGATTTTGGGGTTGTCCTTGAGTCCATGTTCCAGCAGGTTGTCTTGGACCAGGAGGTCCCACATTCCCTTGAGGTGCCGGTCCTGCTTCATATGGTCCTTGAGGTTGTGGTCCATTTTGCATTCACCAAGTCATTTGTGGACAGTTTCTTCTAATATGTCCTACTCCTTCGCATTGCCAGCACTGATTCTGGCCCATTTGCCCTGGGGCATTCATTCTAAATTGCTGTCTTCTTTGTTGCTGTTGGAATGGTTCCCTTTGTCCCCTGCCTCCAATAGGCCCGGGGCCCTGTCGTTGCCACCTCATGGGTTGATTTTTTTTGTCCTTGCTGGTTTCCAGGTTGCGCATATGTTGGAGGGGCTTGGGTCATTGTTGGTTGTTGCATTTGTGGCACTGGTTGCTGCATTTGCTGTGCTGGTCCAGTAGGGGGCAGTGTTGTCTGATTTTCAGGCACCATTACTGCTGCTTGGACTTTTCCTTTTTCTTTTTCCTTTTTCTTTGCAGCTGCAAATTCCCCTAGCTGAATTTTGTGTAACTGGGTTGCAATTGACTCAGCAGCTTCCTTGGCCTCTTTTTTCTTTTTCCTGCATTGTTCCACATAATGTACAATGTGTGCTTGAAATGTGTCCCATGGTAGTGTATTCAGTCCCACCACACCTTCTAGGGCTGTCTGGACTTCTTGAGGCATGCATTTTTTCAGCATCATTCGGAACAGTCTCTTACTTGTGTCTGTTTGATCCCAGGAACCTCCAGTTTCTTCTCTCCACTTGGTCTGGAAATCATTGATGAACTTGACAACATTCTCATCTTCTTTCAGTTACTGATTCCAGGTTTCCTGGATCCATTTTGGTTGGGTAAGCTTTTCGCAGAGCGTTCCAAGCCTTGTTCCTGTGTGGTCCAAACACTAGGCTATTTCCTACACTTTGTCCAGTTGCCACTTGCAGGACAGCCTCATTCAGAATCTCCGTAGTTTTTACTTTCCCAATTGTCTGTGCCAGAATAGCCTTTACATCTCCTATTGCCAGGGGGTGTCCAGTGGTTTTCTCTTCTAGCTGTGTTATCTATTTCTGTGCTTCATTGCATAAATCTGGTAATTGGTTAGCCAGACCTGTCATATCCATAAATGACCATGGCACATAATGATACTGATTTCCTTTTGACACAAGTGGGTAGTGTCCAGCCGCAGTATATTCTTCTGGGTCTGACATATGTGGTTCGTCATTAAAGTGTATAGGTCCAATGTCTTCTTCATTAGGCCAGGATGAGGTGACATGCCAGCTTGAGGGTTTCTTTGAACGTGTAGATTTTCTTTTCATAGCTGGTCTCATTTCAGATACAGCCTTTCTTGCTTCCTTCAGAGAGTCATTGAGACGTCTGTCAAGGTGCTTTTCCAGTCGCCTGAACGATTCATCGAGGGAATCATCACTGTAACCATCTTCTTCTGCAATGTTGGAAATGTCATGTTGATATTCATTTCTGTACACTTGTTTCCTGCTCTTTGGGTGTAGTTGGCTAGTTTGTTTTGAAGTGCTTGCCTGTCTCTCTTCTATTCTTTTTCTTGCTTCTCTCTCAGGTTCAATGATAATGTACCCTTTTACTTTTCTCTTTACCAGATTTCCCTCCATCGCTTCATTTTCTTCTGTTCCTGCTGTATCTTCGTCAGCTTCATACAGTGATGGTGTGAGTGGTTCTTTATTTATACTGTACATTCTTTCTGGGTTCTCTCTTCTCCTCCTTTCCATCATCCCTTTTTCAGGTGTGATTTGTTTGTTTGCAAACCCCTGTACTTCAGACAGAAATTGTGCATTCTGTTCTTTCAGTCTTTCCATACCTCTTCTCCTTGTTTGTGGCTCTTCAGATTCTCTCGACGCATATGGTTCTGTCGCTTTTTTTCCCCCCGTTTTTACGCTTTAATACTACTGGACTTTATCCGATTTTTTGCGCTTTTTGGGAGAACGCGCGTATCATCTGACCAACAACAAGCAAATCCATCACCAAATAATCACAACTCCGGCACAAAGGTACGTTATCATGTCTACCATTCAGCTCGCTCAGTGTGTGGAGTGCAGGATGTTTAGACATTCTTCCTCCGTCATTAGTGATAATTTTATTTGTGATAGGTGTGTGTTAGTTAGCACCCTGACGGAGAAGATAGTAGCATTAGAGGAGCGCATCCAGACTTTAGAGAGGGTTAGAGAGCGCGAGAGCAGCGTTAATCCTGTAGTGGAAAGTCTGGGTGCCACAGGTGGAGATAATCATCCCCCGACTCCGGCAGTAGAGCCCTCACAGCGGGGCGAGTGGGTGACGACTGTAGAAGAAATTTTTATCTTATTTTATGTGATATACCCTACTTTTATGGAATAAAAGATACCTCAGCTTGAAATAATGGGAGGCTTGCGTGAGAAGCCAAGCATATAGGCCTCTTGGAATGTGCCTGTGTAAGAAATCTGATCTATACATTGAGGCACCTAGAACTGGGACATTTAATGAAACCCAGATGTTGTATGTAAAATCAGCGCGGGAAAACTGGCCTCCTTTGTTTGGGATCAGTATTTAAGCAAGAAGCCGTCAGGAGTCGGGGTGCGTTCTGCAGACCTCCCGACTTTATTGATCAACCAATAAAGTTGTAACCTTCTGAAATCAAAGCCTGAGTCTTCAATTAATTTCCACGACATTTTGGCGCTGCGAGCAGGGTTGGCAAAGGGGCAAAGGCGTGGCTGATCACCGTGGGCATCCTTGGCAGGCAGCACAAACAGGTGGCCACCTAAAAAAGGTAAGCAACTTTTGCTTATATACTTAGTTTGTGTTGTTTGCTGGGATAACCCCTGGTGGTAAGGACGCTTGATAAAGACCTCTCCAACTTAAGTAATTTTTGAATGGGCTTTGTTTTCAGAAGGAAAATGCATGCATCAGCTTACTAACCGTTGAATGGTAGTATTTGAATAGTAACTGATAAAATAAGCATTGCATTGGTCTGTCTTGCTGTCAAGAGGGCTTTGATAGATGGCAGTAATAACAGACGGGTATGAGGTAGCGCATTTGAAGGTCTGTCTGTGTTGCTAAGAGGGCTTTGATAGATAGCAATGCATACCGGTAGATAGACGCTGTATTAATTTGTACTCATTGTCAAGTGGGCCTAAACGGATGGCAGTGGAGTAGGTTAATAAGGAAGTGCGCCTAATTAGTAATACTGCTTGTGTGAGGATCCACAGTAGTTAATATCACTATATTCCCTTTTATGAGGAACGTACTTAGGTATGTCAAAAGAATTGTGTAGCCACCAAAACCGTATAGTATGAGCTTGTGGCTTTTTTATTGATATCTTTTTATGTGGAACGTACAGTTGTACGTCAATTGTTTTGTATGCTGCTGATTAATGGATTGTATGAGGTTATAGCAGCAAATTCATATCTTTTATGAGGAGCACTGCTTGGGTGCCATTAAGTTGTAAGCAATTGCATTGTTTGTGTTTAATTGATGTTGTACTGTCCAATACTGTCTGATATTGTCTGAGTGTATGAGAGCTCTATGTGTGTCTGAGTGTGTGTGTCTGAGTGGAAGTGAGAGAGAGAATCTGGCTGAGTGATACCATAAGCTCCGTGTCCAGAGGGCTGGCCTGAAACCCCTAGGGAGTTGCGGGTGCAATCCACCAGAGGGGGGGGGGTCGGCTGCTGCGAGACCGGAGACGTGTGTGTGAATGAGCCCTTATAGGACTAGATAAAGTAATAGATTAAGTTGACATAAAGGGACAAGTGTGTATGAGCCCTTCTAAGAAAATAGATCAATAGGTAGATAAATAAAATAAAAGGGACAAGTATGCTTGAATGAGCCCTGATTAGGACCGGGGACAAAGTATGCGTGAATTAGCCCTAATTTCCAGGAAATAAGGGACATAGTATGAACGTATAAATAAAAGAAATAGTGTGGCGTGGTGAATGTATGTGGTGAATGTGTATGAACCCCATATTAATACTGTGGCATTCATCGATTGTTGCAAGATAATATTCACTGTGTATAAAAATACAGTGCTTTGTGACAAGTACTAACAAAGAAGTGGTGAAACATTGTATATTGAAGAGTGGCTATAATTGCTAAGTTTTGTGATTATATAATATTGTACGTAGCTGCGAGTAAAATTAGTTGCTAAATAAGTGCATAAACATAAAGTAATACAGGAATATTTTGTTTTTGGTAGCAGAGGCCATAAAGCATAATGGCAGCCTCTCCGGTGGAGCTATTGGTGGTAAAGCATCCATTGTGTGGAGATCTCATAACTAAGATCTCAAGTAAATGGCAAAAGAGAACCAAAGATATGATTACGAAATGGCCAAAGGAGGGGACATTTGATTTGGCTTTGTGTAGAGAAATGGAAACTGGTAAAGAATTACAAGACGGCGACTAGAGAGAAAAAGCGTGTCCAGAGAGAGTCGAAAAGGCAGCAGGAGAGAGAGGTCCTAGCTCTGTTTAAGAAAGAAGGAGAAGAGTTGGCAAGAAAGAAAAAGCAAGTGAAGAAAAAGTCCAAGAAGGCAGACAGTGAGGCACAGGATAACAGAGGGGAAGCGTTAGCTACACCTCCCCCATATGTGCGGACAGAAGGTCAATTCCCAATGCTTAAGGGAATGGTTGAAGTTTCAGGAGAAATGCAGATGGAAGGTCACGTAGATTTGGATGCAGATTATAGAGAACCGGGTGTGAAGTCAAGGTAAAGACATGAAAAGTGGTTGGAGAGAGAAGAAAGTACACCGTTAGATTGTTATAAGGAAGTAAGAGCAGATCTACAGAGAGTGAGAAAGTTGTATGGGAAGGAAGAGAAGACAGAGGGAAAGGAGGGGGTGCATGTAAGTGGAGGAAGGATAGACAGGAGAGCTGAAGCACCAGGACAGTCAACAGGTCAGATAGATGGAACATTGAGGACGGGACATAGGCCATTGTACAGTAGAGAGGATGGGGATGAGGAGGAGTTGTCATTCAATATAGGCAGTTGGAAACAGGGAAGGAACACTGGGAGACTTAGGAATTTAGCTCCACAATTCCCAATTTTGATTAAAGGTGCACGGGGACAATATGTACCATGGGCAACTCAGGATCTCGAGGGACTGGTCAACCGCCTCCCTAGCATTCACGAGGGTGCAGGGAAATGGATTAAGGTCTTAGAAGAGGAGACCTCAGGCAAGCTGTTGTCGGTTGGAGATATGAAAGCTCTTTTGGCAAAGATTTTGGGTGGAGGGAAGATGGAGGAAGTTCTCCAGGCGTCCAACATGAGTGAGGCTGTAGATACATACCATATGGATGGAACTGTCTTTGATGCTTTCCGCCCCGCCATGTGGCAGGCCTTACGTGCAGAGTATCCAACTAGAGTTGACCCAAAGGCATTACGGGGTGATCAGCTGGACGAAACAGAGAACCCAACTCTGTACATACAAAGACAGTTAAAGAAGTGGAAGCAAGAGACAGAAAGTGACCCTGAAGGGGATGCCTTGTTGTCTACGCTGTTTAGACAAAATATAGTAAATGCCATGCCTCAGCCTGTAAAAAGCAAACTGGAAGATGTGGTCGGTTTAACCTCAAAATCACACAAAGAGTTCTGCGATCACGTCTCACATGCTGTTGAGCAATACAGGAAAAATGAGCAGAAGTTGAAAGCTCAAGAGAAAGAGCTACAACGGAAACTAGCTCAGTTACAGCTTGAAGAACTGACTAAGAAAAACAAGAAAAAGGTTCAAGCTACTCTGATTACAGCAGAGCAAGTGTCTGGGGGGGCCCCAGGCAATCCTTCACCCATGATCCAGCCAACCGCAATCACAGCGCTGACAGCACCTGCAGCCCTACCCCCTAACTCACACCAGATGTCTGCACCAGTCATCAATGTTTACCCCCAGAGGCAGAAAGAGTGGAGAACTAATCAGCGCCAGAGGGGACCAAAAGAGACGTATGCTAACTTTCCACCCGGCGTATGCTGGGGGTGTGGGCTGGCTGGACATAACCGATCAAGGTGCCCCACACATCCATGGCCCCAGCCCCCGAGGGGTGTGATGGGAGGGGGGTGGCAGCAGCCTCCTCGAGATCAAGTTCAAGGCCCAGTAAACCCATGGGGGGGTCCAAAGCTCGGATATTAGGGGTGCCCAGAGAATCCTACGGGGGAGAATCAGTTACCTATTTTAACAACTAATGCTGAACAAGAACCCATGCTATACATTGAGGTAGGCGGTAAAAATACACCCATGTTAGTTGATACAGGAGCGGTTTATACATGCTTAAATTTAAGTCATGCCTCACATCTCCCCTTGTCTGGGAAATTTGCCAAGACAGTAGGATTCTCGAGACAAAAACAATTGATTCCTATGACCGCTCCAGTCCGTCTACAAACTAGCAATAAAAGTGTGACTATACCTGTACTAGTTTCAAGTCAGACCCCGGTTAATTTGTTGGGCAGAGATGCATTGTGTAAATTAGGATTGCAAATATGGTGTTCCCCTGAAGGGGTGTATGTTGACATGAATGGTGTAAAAAATCAAATGGTAATGACTGAGCCGCAAGCAAATGTGTTTTGGATAGGACAGCTAGAAAGGGATGTAAGTGCAGTAATTCATAAGTGGGGAAAGTTCATTCAAGCACAAATTCCTGAAGCACAATTACCTACTTCAGACTTTCACTGTACAATGGTGTATGATCCAACTAAAAATGCTGGTTTAGAACAAACATGGCAGGAAGAGACAAAAGGGCACAAGGTTGAGTTAATTACACAGTACATCGTCATAGGTCGGCAAGGAGCAGCCATCAGCATAGAGGAGTGTGATTTTGTGAAAAGGTGGTTCAATGTAACTGATTCTGCTCCTCATGTAACATTGTATGTTGGAAGAGATCACAGGTCGAAGGACTTAGGACCGATGATGAAGAGAGCTAAAGAGGTCCAGTGGGAGTCAACACTAAATCCGTTAATTTTTCATTCTGCCGATAAAAATTATATCAAAGTATTGTGTGGTAATAGCTTGATTGGTGTGCCCCAGGAAGTTGTTATTAGCCACAAGCCACAGACACACATGGTGTCAGCAACTGAAGGAGTTGAGGATGTTGAAGGTAAGCTCTATAGGGAAATGGAGAAGCAGGTCCCGCCTGAATTATGGTCTCGACATGATACGGACGTGGGCCTAATTAAATCAGCCAGCCCAATTCGAGTACAACTCAAACCAAATGTTAAACTGCCCAGGATAAGACAATATCCTTTGCGACCTGAGGCAGAAGCTGGTATAAAAGCCACTATTGAAGGCCTGGTAAAAGCGGCCGTGTTAGAAGAAACAACTAGCTGCTGTAATACTCCGATTTTCCCTGTAATTAAACCAGGCAAAAATAAATGGCGTCTCGTGCATGATTTAAGGGCAATTAATAGTATAACAGAGGATTATCCAGCAGATGTTCCAAATCCACACACACTGCTAACCAATGTCCCTCCCGAAGCCAAATACTTCACGGTGATTGATCTTTGTTCCGCCTTCTTCAGTGTACCAGTCGCTGAGGAAAGTAGATACTTGTTTGCATTTACGTATGCCAGTAAACAATATTCTTATCGGAGATTGCCGCAGGGGTTTCGTCACTCGCCACATATATTTAATCAAGTTTTAAAAGCTGATTTAGCAGATTTAGTGATAGAAGGAATTCTGTTACAGTACATGGATGACGCTTTGATATGCTCATCATCATTAGAGGCATGCCATAGAGATTCCATCAGGGTACTCAGTAAGCTGGCTGAAGGAGGTCATAAAGTGTCTAAAAATAAACTGCAATACTGTAAGCCTCAAGTTGAGTATTTAGGGAGGTTAATTTCACATGGAACAATAGCCATAGCGCCTACCCAGTTAGAGGGCATAAGTAAAGCACCCTTGCCACAAACAGTTAAGCAGCTGATGACCTTTTTAGGCTTAACAGGCTTCAGTGCTGACTGGATTGAGGAGTATGCAGTAAAAACAGCTCCACTGAGGGACATAATGAGAGAAGAAGGACTACAAAATCTAAATGCTGTGTTAAAATGGAGCACGGATGCACTGTTAGCATTTGAGTCGCTCAAAAAAGAGATGCAAACAGCGCCTACCTTAGGTATACCTGATTATACCAAACCATTCCATTTGTATGTGGCTAATCGAGCTGATGGATATGCCTCAGCTGTATTGATGCAGGAAACCTGCAGTGGTAGGAAAAAACAGCCCCTAGCTTACTACAGCACTAAGCTAGATAATGTAGCACAAGGTTATCCACCATGCTATCAGCAGGGGCTTGCAGCAGTACATTATGCGTATGACAAAGCTTCCACATTGACTATGGGTTACCCAGTAACCATTTATACACATCATAAGGTTGTGGAATTGATAGAACAAGGGAAATTTGTTCTAACTCAAGCTCGTCTTCTAGCATATTCTTCATTGCTCACATATCCTGACATTACGATCAAAAGATGTGACACGGTTAATCCGGCGGAATTACTTCCCTTGGCGTATGAAGGTGTGTCTCATGATTGTGTGGCAAACTCTTTGGCATTTACTAGGTTACGGCCTGATCTTGAGTCTAAGCCGATATCTGAAGCAGAAGTTACTTACTTTGTTGATGGATCTAGTTTCAGAGACCATTTGGGGAGTCATACTGGGTATTCTGTGATAAAGACAAATGGAGAAGACTTCGAATCTGTCCTATCTCAGCGCTGTGCACAACCGTGTTCGGCTCAGTTAGCTGAGTTGAAAGCCCTCACGGCCGCATGTCAGCTGGCCGAAGGTCTAGTGGCAAATATTTTTACCGATTCAGCCTATTCACATGGTGTGTGTCATCTGTTTGGAGCAGTATGGAAGCAGAGAGGGTTTAAAAAGAGTGATGGAACACCCATCCAGCATGCTGAACAGATAAACAAATTAATGTCTGCTATGATGCTACCAAAACGATTGGCTGTCATTAAATGTCAGGCTCACAAGAAAGGTAATGACTATGTCACTAAGGGTAACAACATAGCAGACTTAGAAGCGAAGCAAGCATCAAAATGTCAAGTAGCAGTGATGGGACCAGTAGTCCTCATAGAACCGCAGCCTCAGTTGGAGGATATTATTCGGATTCAACATCAAGCAGGTCCTTATGAGCACTCGATGTGGCTCCAGAGGGGAGCTCAGAAGGATGCACAGGGTGTGTGGCGTTCGCATGAAGGTTTAATCATTGCCCCCACAGCATTGTTGAATATTTTGGTTTCAGATGCTCATGGATTCGATCATTGTGCCAGAGGAGAGATTGTAAGGAGAATTAAAACCCAAGGGTATTGGTCTCCGTATCTGCATGCTATGGTTGATGAGTTTCTAGCTTCATGTGAGATATGTGCCAAGCATAATGTCAGAAAGGGAACAGCGACACCTATTGGCCATATACCGGTGCCTGAGGGACCATTTAAGCACCTAGTGATGGATTATGTTGACATGATAAAGTATGCTCGTGGCAAAAGGTACATGCTGGTAGTGATTGACCGGTTCAGTCGGTGGGTAGAAGCAATGCCATCTGCAGATGAAGGGGCAGGAACGGTTATAAAATTTCTTACAAGAGAAGTAATACCTAGATTTGGAATTCCATCAGAGATCAGTTCAGATAATGGATCAGCGTTCATTCAGAAAACTGTAAAACAGGTACTGCAGCAGTTGAGAATAAAGCAAAGATTTGGGTGTGTCTATCATCCGCAGTCCCAGGGGATGGTAGAAAGAATAAATGGTACTCTCAAGACCAAGCTTAACAAAATCTGTGCTAGTACAAAACTTAACTGGGTTGATGCTTTACCCCTTGCACTAATGAGCTATCGCATGCAAAGTAACAGAAATACACACTTAACCCCGCATGAAATGCTTACGGGTCGACCCATGCCTGTCCCCTTCTGTAGAGATCCATATAAGGGCCCACCACTAGAACAATTACAAATGGAACTCAGATCGTATATGAAGAAACTAACTGCAATACATAAAGCAATCTATGTGCAGGAAAAAAGCAAGGAGAAGGAGGAGGAAAAAGACGCTCCGTGTCCCATCGCTCCAGGAGACCAGGTCTATCTACGCGTGTTCAGAAGGAAGTGGCATGAACCCAGGAGAGAAGGGCCCTACAAAGTTGTAGCAGCCACTCCAACAGCGGTCCAAGTGGAAGGCAAAACCACGTGGTATCATTTAAACCATTGCACAAGAGTCCCTAAAGTAAGTAAGGGAGGAGGTGCAGACGAAGAGGATCCACCGCCTAGCAGTGATAACATACAAGGTCTTGCAATCTGTGTGAAAGATGGAGAAAATAAAGTGGATAACATACCTAATGATCACTATATTCCAGGTATTAAATCAAGCTGTAGTCAGCTCACCTCTACTCAGCTCGAACCAGACTTCCCAGGAATCGACTTTACAGAAGTTAAATGTTGAACACAGAGTGCCTAAAAATAAAATTGTTGGTAGAAAAACCAATGATAAACTCTTAAGCATAGCACACGGTAATGAGTGGTATAAGTGGGCTGCCTACACAGCTCAGGAAAACAAATTAACTAGTTGTTGGATTTGCACCCCATCACCATTAAGTAAATTCGTAGTAGTACCCAATCAGTATGACTTTAGACACTGTGCAAAATTTACTCAGCAGTTTTGTCACTTGCATGTTTTTAGAAGACCACTGTGTCCAGCAGAATGTTTAGCAATCTTGAGTAGTCCAGATTACTTTAATAACTACCATACGCCCGAATGGGGGGAATGGTGCCAGCAGTTAGACGTAAGAATAGAAGCTAAAAAGATAGAATTGCCATCTGAGTATGAGATAGATTACACACTTGAGTATGAATGCTTCAACAAGACTACAGGAAATTACAGCATGGGGGAATTTCAAGGTAATTGTATAATGATGTGGCACCTAGACACTGACTCTTTTCAGCGAACTGACGTTCATAAGAAAACTATACTTCATGCAACCGTAACTTTGCGAGAGAACATCACTATAACGCATAGCTGCATGAACCAAACATTGCTGTTTCCACTAAAGTTCCGTTATGATGACCAGACAATACCCGTAGCTGATTTCTTCTGGCTCTGTGGGGGAACACAGTTGAGAGCCACATTACCAAAGAGCTGGAATGGGATCTGTGCTAGAGTACGGATGATTCAGGAAATGTCAATAATAAATTGGGACATAGAACAACTAGCGGGGGGTAACCCAAACACTAATCATAGAGTAAAAAGGGGTTACCAGACGGATCCTAACGTGCACATTGATTCAATAGGACAACCCAGAGGTATACCTGATGAATTCAAAGCAAGAGATGAGGTAAAATCAGGATTTGAGTCTCTTTTCATATGGATAACACCTAATAAAAATGCCGAATGGATTAATTATATTTACTATAATCAACAAAGATTCATCAATTATACAGATAATGCATTAGCTGCCTTAGGAGAACAGGTGCATGCAACAAGCAAGATGACTTGGCAAAACCGGTTAGCATTAAATTGGTTGTTGGCTGAAAAAGGTGGTGTGTGCATCCTGTTCGGTGATCAATGTTGTACCTATATTCCTAATAATACAGCACCTGATGGGACGTTTACTGAGGCCATGAATCAACTAAAGAATCTGAGACGTGAAGTAACTGAAAATGCTGGGAGAGATAATAAAATATGGGACTGGTTAGACCTGAAACTGGGAGCGTGGGGAGCATGGTTTGCTAAATTTGGTATGTTTTTGAGTTTCGCTGTAGCAATAGGAGGATTGTTATTCTGTTGTGTACTGCCTGTATTAAAATCTTTGGTCCTTAAAGCCACTGTTCAACAAATGGAGGTATTAAAATGGCAAGATGAAAGACCTCCCTCAATCAATGATAAAGACATTTACAGCTCTGAATGTGATTCACAAGAATCAGAAGAGGGTTCTTGCACCTCGGATGAGGACGAAGAAGATGATTAATGATGAGCCATGCCTTGGGTGAAAGCACTGGCCTGGCCTCTCCCCAAAAGGTGACCCTCTACGATGCGCAAAGTATCTGGGTTGAAGAGACTTATGTTACCAGAAGGCCGTCTGGAATTATATCCACATTTAAACTTGTATTATGTTATGCATGTTCTAGGTTAGATTATATGCTCTACCCAGTTAGTAGTAACCTAAAAATCCCTGTATTAATTTTATTTTCCTGTAATGTTATGTTGTTATGTTATGAAAAGTACAAGGTCATGGAGGTCAAGTCTTTTACTCCTCCCTAGTCAAGTGTGGAAGGAGAGGTTTGGCTGACACTCCACTGGAGTGCAAATGCATCGGCTGGTCATTGATAAGAGTCCAGTGATTTAATTTAATCACCAGGTAGTGTAAGTGAGACTAACTCATGAATTTGCACTCTAGATAGAATGGTTAATGTGGGACTTATAAGTACCAGAGGGGGGAGGTGTAGAAGAAATTTTTATCTTATTTTATGTGATATACCCTACTTTTATGGAATAAAAGATACCTCAGCTTGAAATAATGGGAGGCTTGCGTGAGAAGCCAAGCATATAGGCCTCTTGGAATGTGCCTGTGTAAGAAATCTGATCTATACATTGAGGCACCTAGAACTGGGACATTTAATGAAACCCAGATGTTGTATGTAAAATCAGCGCGGGAAAACTGGCCTCCTTTGTTTGGGATCAGTATTTAAGCAAGAAGCCGTCAGGAGTCGGGGTGCGTTCTGCAGACCTCCCGACTTTATTGATCAACCAATAAAGTTGTAACCTTCTGAAATCAAAGCCTGAGTCTTCAATTAATTTCCACGACACGACTTGGCGGCATACTCGTTCAGCCAAAGCTAACGCTAAGGCTAGCCCACCGGAGCACACCTCTTCTGCGCTTCACGTGTCCAACAGGTTTGCTCTCCTCAGTGATGCACCCGCTGAGAAACCTGAAAGAGCTCTGGTTATAGGAGACTCTATACTGAGGCATGTGAAATTAGCCAGGCCTTTAGGGGCGCCAGTGGCAGTGGTCAGGTGTATCCCGGGAGCCAGAGCACCGGACATAGCAGGTAATCTTAGGGCTCTAGGAAAGCATAGGTTCTCTAAAATAATGGTACATGCTGGAGCTAACGATATACGCCTTGGTCAGTCAGAGGTTAGTAAGAGTAACTTTACAGAGGTGTTTAAAATAGCGAAGGCGATGTCCGAAGAAGTAGTTTGCTCTGGTCCCATCCCAATGAGACGTGGCGACATAGCTTACAGCAGGTTCTGGTCGCTGAACAGCTGGATGTCCAGGTGGTGCTCTGAAAACAACGTGGGCTTCATAGACAATTGGAAGACCTTTGAGGGCAAAACTGGCCTGTTAGGGCGGGACGGTGTCCATCCCACTCGGGAAGGTGCTGCTCTCATTTCTTGTAGTATAGCACATAGTCTCAGAAGAGGCCTAGTTAATCTGTGACAATCCAGAGCCAAGGCCAGGGAGCAGACAGACAGGCTAAACCAACCGTCTGCTAGCTGCATAGAGTCGTCACTCAGGGTTCATCATATTGAGAATGTGTCTGTTCCCCGAGCTAAACATAAACATACATTTAGAAAGACTCAGAAAGTCTGTTTTAGTAATTTAATTAACATAAATACCACAAACTCAGACCACACTGAATGCGCAGCCAGCACCTCTGATCTGAAGCTAGGACTGTTAAATATTAGATCTCTCGCATCTAAAGCAGTTATTGTTAATGAAACTATCACAGATCAGGAGTTTGATATATTATGTTTAACAGAAACATGGATTAAACAGGACGAGTGTGTGGCTCTAAATGAAGCTAGTCCTTCTGGATACAGCTACATACACCAGCCTCGGCTAACTGGTAGAGGAGGAGGAGTCGCAGTTATTTATAACGATAATCTGTCTCTCGTACAAAAACACAGTTTTAAATCTAATGCATTTGAAGTTCTCTATAGTAACATAAAGTCAGCTCAGTCAATCCCGCTAATCATCGTTTACAGACCCCCTGGGCCGTACTCGGAGTTTCTCTGCGAATTTGCAGATTTCCTTTCAAACCTTGTTGTTTCTGTAGACAAAGCGTTAATTGCTGGAGACTTTAATGTTCATTTTGAGAATCCAGAAGACCCTTTGAGAACAGCATTCTTGTCCATACTGGACTCAGTAGGAGTAAATCAGTGTGTAGTAGGACCCACTCATAAAGCAGGTCACACTTTGGATTTAATATTATCCTTCGGATTAAGTATAGGAAATATAACCACAATTCCACAGTCTGAAGTTATCTCGGATCACTACCTTATCTCGATTAAAGCGTGTTATAGTAATAATGTATGCACAGCACCGCGCTTCCACCTTAAACGTACATTTATATCTAATACCGCACAGAGCTTTATCAATAATCTTCCAGAATTATCTACTTTGATTGGTTCGCCATCTGACTTCACAGAACTCGAACAGGCGAATGAATATCTAGAGTCAGCACTTCGTTATAGCTTAGATAATGTTGCTCCAGTTAAAAGGAAAATGATTAGAGATAAGAAACTCGCTCCTTGGTACAATGACCACACACATGCTTTAAAACAAACCGCTCGAAAATTCGAACGTAAATGGCAGTATTCAAACTAAATGACATACTAATTGACAGTATTCAAAATAGCTTGGAAGGAGAGCATCCTGAACTATAAAAAAAACTCTCAGTGATGCTAGATCAACGTATCTCTCCACTATTATAGAAAATAACAAAAACAACCCGAGATTTTTATTTAATACCGTAGCTAAATTAACTAAAAACAAGACCACTGCAGAAATCTCCACAACAACATCATGCAGTAGTGAGGATTTCATGAACTTTTTCAATAATAAAATCATAAATATTAGGCAAAAAATTCAGGCTTCGAAACCAGACAATTTAAATAATTCAGATGATCTAACCACATCACATCAGAACTTAGAACACTTTACTCCTCTTGAATCGAGGGAACTAATTTCACTCATCTCTTCTTCAAAATCGTCAACCTGTATATTAGATCCTATACCGACACATTTTCTCAAACAGATAGTACCAGCAATAATACAACCCCTGTTGAAAGTAATTAACTGTTCACTCAGTAGTGGGTATGTCCCCAAATCCTTTAAATTAGCCGTTATTAAACCGCTAATCAAGAAACCTGAACTTGACCCCTGTCTGCTTTCTAATTACAGGCCGATATCAAACCTTCCGTTTATCTCCAAGATTTTGGAAAAGGTAGTATCACAGCAGCTTTGTTCACATCTACACAGAAATAGCATAAATGAACTGTATCAGTCAGGATTTAGGCCTCATCACAGCACAGAGACAGAACTTGTTAAAGTAGTAAACAACCTCCTATGGGCCTCTGATCAGGGTTGCGTCACTATACTTGTGTTACTGGACCTCAGTGCAGCTTTTGACACCATTGATCATAATATTCTCCTTCACAGATTAGAAAAGGTAGTAGGAATTAAGGGAACTGCCCTCTTGTGGCTCAGATCTTATTTGACTGATCGTTATCAGTTTGTAGATTTAGATGGTGACCATTCCTCATGTTCTCAAGTGGAGTTTGGTGTTCCACAGGGCTCAGTTTTAGGCCCACTGCTTTTTTCCCTTTACATGCTTCCTCTGGGCAACATAATTCGTAAACATGGTATTAGTTTTCATTGTTATGCTGATGACACAATTATATGTCTCAGCAAAACCAGATGAGAAAAACCAGTTTGCTAAAATTGAGCAGTGTGTGCAGGACATACGAGATTGGATGTTAATTAATTTTCTTCTGCTTAATCCTGATAAGACAGAAGTTCTAGTCATAGGACCACAAGTAGCTAGAAGTATGGCCTTTCTGTTCCATCAAGTGCAACAGTAAAAGACCTTGGTGTGATTATAGATTCCAGCCTTTCGTTTGAAGCACATGTAGATAATATTACCAGGATAGCTTTCTTTCACCTTAGAAATATTGCCAAGATAACTAGTCTTAACTAGTTCATAACTAGTTCATGCTTTTATCACCTCTAGGTTGGACTATTGTAACGCCTTACTGTCTGGTTGTTCAATTAGCTGTATAAACAAGCTTCAATTAGTCCAGAATGCAGCAGTGAGAGTCCTCACTAGAACCAGAAGATACGAGCACATCACCCCTATCTTATATACACTGCATTGGCTCCCTGTGAAATTTCGCATCGATTTTAAGATACTACTTTTGACATTTAAAGCACTAAATGGTCTCGCGCCACAGTATTTGAGTGAACTGTTAGTGTCTTACGATCCGCCACGCCTACTTCGATCAAAGAATGCAGGCTGCCTGTCAGTACCACGTATTATTAAAACTACAGCAGGGGGCAGAGCTTTTTCTTACAAAGCCCCAAAGTTATGGAATAGTCTTCCTATTAATGTTCGGGACTCAGACACAGTCTCAGTGTTTAAGTCTAGGCTAAAAACCTATTTATTTAGCCAAGCATTTTTGTAAATAGATTAACCTTAGGTAAAGGAGCAGATCTGGGGGACTCATGGACGTAGAGTATTCTGGTGAACTGGTATGTTTAGATGCTGTCCTCCCCACTCTCATTGTTCACTCAGGTTTGTTGACGGTGAGATTGGTTGCTTTACATCTCAGGGAGCCCTCATGTTTGTGTTTCCTTCTGGCTCTCCCTTTTAGTTATGCTGTCATAGTTAGTCCTGCCGGAGTCCCTGCTTGCACTTTGCACTAATATACATTCACCTTATACATGTTGACTGTGACCAGACCTAACTGCCATCTCTCCTTATTTTCTGTTCTCTCCTTTTCTGCTCTCTCCTCTCTCTCTCTCCCTCTCTTCTTTCCCTCTCCCTGTCTCTCTGTCGAGCTATACATGTTCGCTCCTGAGTTGCCAGTGATCTAGACCCCTCTGCCCTCTGGAGCTGTCTAACCCGTCCTGGAGTCCTGCTTCTGGTTGGAGATCTCGTCGCATGGATGCCCAGTGTGGTCTGCCTGGATTCGTATGGTGGCTGGGGATGGTTTCCATTAAGACTGTCCTATCATCGATTGATGCTCTGGGGACCTGCGACTTCAGTTGTTCGATAGCTCAGGACTGGAATCTCCTACAGTCTACCTGAGCCTCTGGGAAAAAACTGGACTCCTTTTAATTTTAATTTTAACACATCTCCTGTTACACTGAACTTCCAGTCCACATTATTATGCTGATCATTCTCTGCTATCCGTTATCACCCAGATGAGGATGGGTTCCCTGTTGAGTCTGGTTCCTCTCAAGGTTTCTTCCTATTACCATCTCAGGGAGTTTTTCCTTGCCACCGTCGCCCTCGGCTTGCTCATCAGGGACAATCTTATCATTTTGATTCATACACATTGCATAAAAACTTACTTCTTTTTATTGTGTAAAGCTGCTTTGCGACAATGTCAATTGTTAAAAGCGCTATATAAATAAAATTGAATTGAATTGAATTGTCGCTCTTTCTTCACTCCATTCCCTTCCATCCTCACTGCCACTTCCGGAAGTTGTTGATTCTGGTGTTTCTTCCAATTGTCTGTTCATCCACTCAGTGTCACATGACGTTACTTTAATTTTTCCTGATACTTGTCCTTCAAATCCAAATGTACCTTTATCTTGTTCATGCAGCTTCTGTAGCGGGTACATTCCCCCACCCTTCTGTTGCATGTGTTCCTCAGTGTATGGTGGTGGTCTGTCTAATTCTAAGCTTATTTTCTCTTTTCTTCCCTTTTCTTCTTCCCTGGGTTTTCTCTTGCCTGTCTTCACTCCCTTCTAACTTCTGATCTTTCTTTCCTGACTTTGTTTTTTGTTTTTCTTCTTCAGTTTCTCCCTCCTTCTTTTTTCCTTCATTTTCAAACCATTCTACAATTTCTAGCTTTTGTTCTAATTTAATCCTTCCCTTACTGCCCTTCTCTTTAGTGGTGTGTCTGAGCATCTCCTTTACTTCTTTACAATTTTCTTCTTTAAAGGTTCCCTCTTTAGGCCATTGTAATTCTCCTGATGTCCTGTCATGCCATTTTATCATGCATTTTCTGATATACTTTTCATCTTCCTTGTGTTTAGCTATAATTATGTCTACAGGTGTCGCTGGCTTTGGCCATGCTTTTTTTCCACGGCAGAATAACTTCCCCATCACACACTTTTGTCCTGTCTTATAGTGTGATTTTTTGTGCCTCTTTTCTCGCTTATTTCTTGTAATTCTCTTAGTGTGCGTTTTATGACTGCTGCCGGTCTTTAACAGCTGTTTTTTCTTTAGATGTTTTTTAAGCATTAATTTTGTGATGATATCAGAATCAGAGGCGTGACTATTTTGTCAAGGGTCTGAAAAATTATTCTACCGTCTGGGCCTATAGGTATCAGCGTAAATTCACTATTATTATTTATCACCCACTCACGATACAGCACTACCGGACCGCTCTCGTGATCAATTAATCTATATCTTTTTACTTTCCGTCCTCCCGTACCTTCCTCTAAACGCAATATATCAAAAACTGGGTATTGTCGCAGCAGTGAAATGAGCGTAGTTAAACCAGGGGGTCCTCCTAGTCCTCCAAATTTTAGTGTACTATTTATTACTCTTAAACAAACTTCTCTTGGAATTAGCCCTAGGAAAGAGCTCATTTCTTCATTCTAAAATATCATGTAAGTATTAGAGTGTGTGTGTTACAGTTAAGCTCTAATACGTCAGGTATTAATGAAAGCCTAAGCGTCCACTCTCCCTTGTCACACTCTATGTTTTTAAGTAGGTCTTTTCCTGGATTATTCAACAACCATCTATTTGTTTCACTCTGATCTGATTCTGAAATTCTAAACTCCCGTTCACACTTGGTTGTGACTCCTTCTTCACTTATCTGCTCGTCCCAGTTTATTACTCTAAATCCGCTTAACATTTGTTTTTGTTTTTCTAATATATATTTAATATTTATAACCTAGGTGCATTTATTATTTTATGCACTATATTTATTATCATTAGTGTTGTGTTGTCGACTACACTACACGTAAAGGTACCTTTTGTATCTTACTTAATCTTAAGCTTATCTTTAATAACTTATATATTGCTGCGCATGTGTACACTAGTCCAAAGAAATTATTATTTTATAATACTACTAGGCTGGTACGTTCAGTACCTGTACTGCTCCCGTGTCACAGAAGAAGCTGATGTCACAGTGAGTTCTATGTCTGGTAGCGCATCACTGATTATGTCACAGACAAAACTATGTCACAGTAAGCTCCAGACAAGATCTATGTCACAGTAAGCTCTATGTCTAGTGGCATGTACCTCAGCCACACAATTCCTTTAATATTAGAGATATTATATTTCACTTATATGCTATTTTCTTATATTCTTCTATTTAAATTTATTATTAATTTATAGCAAATCAGAAAATCAAATTTTTGGTCTTCTATCTTCTTTTTAGGCTATTTCTAATACTATTTCCCTCTTAACTAGGCATTATATTTTCTTACACACATACATAAATTCATTACAGACTTTTCACATAAATATAACAGACGCTCACATTTAAGAGACACATATACAAGACATATGAACAATACACGACACAAGCGCTTTCTACTACAATTTCAAAAATTTGAGTACTCAAACAATTTCAACAATAAAATATTTTATCACACAACCTGGGCCCAGAAAACATCAATTCCACCTGTAGGAATTTTCAAATAGCGCTCACCTACAGGAATTTTCACTTAACACCTGGCTGCACACGCGTCTCAGAATGGTGAATCACCTATATGTTCTGTGCCTAACGGCGGACTCAGGAATTTTTCACCTACCACGTCTGGAGCCGCAGCTCCTACTTAGTGTATTGCAGGAATTTTTCGTGGGTCCAGCCCCACTGGTTGGCAAGTTTCCTCGTCAGGCCTTGACCCAACACAGTGTTGTTACCTCACTTACCACACAACGTATAAAATTGTAATAAAGAGAATATAAAACAAAAATCACAAAATAAAACTTATGGAGATCTCTTAATACTTCGTTACTTCATCCAGTCTTTTACTTGTTAACATAAATTTTACAATCAATTTAAATATAGTAATTAATTTATCAGTCTTGGTCAATATACCTTAGGAGTACCTCTCTCCAGCTGGAAACACGCACACTAACAGACCATGAACTACTAATGCAGAAATTTGATCAAACATGTTTTCTGCTTACCTTTTCTTATGCCGGCAAAAGTTGATGGTCTGTCAGCCCGCGCTGGTCCCAGGTCCCCGGAGGAGCCCTCCATAAAGGCAATCATGTCGGCAGGGTCACCAATAAATGTGGGAGATTTTTCTCCTACACTAGTTACAGTTGCCTTAATTACAAATGTTACACAAAAACTTTAGCTTTAAAAAGAACCAAAGAAAAGACTCCGGACTCCTTGTAGATCTGGATGAAGTAAGGCAGGATTTATTGCAGCAATAAAACCAAGTGAGCCAGCTCGGCAATGCCTAAGAGGTAGTCCCATGCATGTCCAAAATCTGACTGAAGTACTGTATCATGGGCACTTCTTTTATACAGTTTTCAAGGGGAGGAGCGCTCACCTAGCCCCCTCCTCTGTACATTTTTTTCTTATTTCTAATATCAAATTATTAATCCATTATAATCCAATTTTTTACAAGTATTGTCACCCATTGTAATTACATTTTCTCTTATCTTGTTTGCTTACGTCATATACCTCGTCATCTGACTCCATATCTTTTCCACATTATAGTCTATTTTTCTTTCAAATAATTTTCCATTATCTTTACACAAGTTTGTTTATTATTAAAAAAATATAGGGGCGGCGCTTATTTTACTATATATTCTTAGTTCTTCCAGGTTACTCTACAGTTCTCGACAGACAGGCCATGGGTAAGCATCTCTCTTGCACTCATTTTAATTATTTTTCTTATTTTCCTAATTTGTTGTATTTACGTATTTTATTTTATTGTTATAGCTAAGTGCAACTGCCCAAGCACTGAATACATCCCTTTGGACGATTCGGACAGCCAGGACAGTCCAGAGCACAACTCCTTTGAGGATTACACTCCTACGGAACCTGTTGCTGACCGAGCATCAGTGAGTTTTTGCCAAAATGTGTCTGATGGATCATTGACACAATTTCTTCATAAGAACGGTCTTACTTATGTCAGGAAGGATGACTCCGGGCCCGGTCCTTCTAAGAGACCACGTCCGGAGGCACATAGCTCTCCTTTACTTTCCTTCAGGCCTGTGCGACCAGAGTCTAGTACTCCAGCCCAGTCTCTCTTAAGGCCTGTTGGTCTAAGAAGTGTCAGACGTGTCAGACTGATTTTAAAATGTCTGTTGGTACCCAAACTGACTTTCCTGAAGCGCCTACTCCACTTTTTGTATTTCTGTTTTTATTCCTCACACTGATATTCCCATCAATGTGGTTCTGGGTCAGAGAAGGCTTGATATTTAATTTCTTATGCCTTTTGTTATTTGATGCTTACCCAGGCCCCCTATTTTACTGTACTTTTATATGTTGGGCCTTATACTTTGTATCTTTATTTTATTCACTATGTAGGTGCACATGTCATTTTATTTTGTGCCTACTCTTATTAAACTTGTTATTCATTAAGCTGAGTGTGTGTCTTTTGGTTATTTGTCTGTGTCCCTTTAAATTTGACATGTCTGCACATGTATCCAGCCCCTGTTACTTCACAGTTAAGATCACCCCATGTCATTCTTTTGCACGTTCTTACGTCCGTTTTGCTCGGGCTTCCGCCCTTACGAGCGCTACGCCGACTTCGCTGACGTCATCCACTCTTCGAGAACTCTCAATTAGACTTTGTGCCAGAACTGCAACGAAGAAACCCACTGAAGAAGTTCCAGAGCGCGCCATCGGTAACCAGGCAACCAAGCCTCACCGAAGGGCTTTCCCGAAAGACGTCATTTCAACCACAGCACCAACCAATCAGCAACGCCGTGATTCCCTTCACCGGAGGCGAACCATGAGAACGAAACGTAACGCACGTATACAAACAAAGCTGCATACCTTGCTGAAAATGGTACTCGTTTCATAACTAAAACCGTAAGATTAAACCCAAGACTCTGCTCTTGTGACTTTCTTTGGTCTAGTAAACAGTACTAGATGAACTTCCTTAACTTTCACTCTGCAAACTGTTGGTATGTTTATGTGTATGTGTGTGCATGTGTTCAAGTAGCATAGCTTCATGTATCGTAGATTAGTTCAAATAAATTCTTGTTTCTTTATAAAGAACTGTTGTCTTGGTCATGTATTTTAAAGTTTAAATATTTGCCCAGATCTTACGTTACCTTGCTCATAATTAGGTAAATACCAGATTTTGTATTATCGTCGGCCGCGGGATAAACAGAATTGGTAAGATCCACTAAAACATACTAAACGCTGGACGGATAGGTGTTAAAGTGTACACTATAAATTTTAATTAAGTTTAACAAAATTAACTCGAATCCTTAAAGATTTGATTCACCTCTGAACCAGAGCTGAAAACCCTACATAAATGGTGGATAATGCGTTGAGCATTGTCTCCCCATTTAAAATACTACATAAGCTTGAAGTTAATATAGTTTATGGCAGAATACAATTTCCGCCAAAAGGGAAGTAAATCTCGACCAACTGTCAACACTCTCGAGGCTAACAACCCCAACACATTATCTAGCATGGCCGACGATGCGGAAGGTGAAATATCGCTACAGACGGTGTGGAAATAAATTAAAGCCAGCAAAGAGGAAATTAGTAAACAAATTGACAAAGTGACTAATGACATACAAAATAAGCTGGCTTCCATTGAAACTTCTATATCAACATTATCCGAGCAGATGGTCGAGGTTGAAAGCAGACTAAGCACGACAGAAGATGACCTAAGAGACACTCGTTCAACAATCAGTCGCTTGGAGAAAGACGTTTCTCATTTAAATGATAAAGTCCAAGACCTGAAGAACAGAAGTAAAAAGATCTAACATCCGTATCATTAATCTACCTGAAAAATCTGAAGGAGGCTGTAACAAACACGCTACTAAAAATAATAACCTGCCGTTATCAGAAATCAGGGTTAAATAAGGACCACCAGAGACAAAATATATTGATTCACGTGTATATACATTTATTTATTGTGCCTTTCTCATTCACACGCCGGCCATGCACACCACATTCACCCAACCTATAAACTATTAAGACCTAGAGTCCTCTCTCGCTCCCACACAAGTCCATAAACAAAACCGGAAAGCGTCCCGCTCCACGCCCCATGTCCTCTGCGAGCAACGTCTCCTTAAATGGCGATGCGGTGGTCACCAACGAAACGGTCCCGCGCGCACACTGCCGCTGGTGTAGTTATCCCCGGAGGAACAGCTGTCACACACATCAACTCATGGGGAACACACTCAAAACACCAGACAAAATACAAGCAAAGGAAAAAAAAACCCTCATGCACATTGGATAGGCATATCCCGCATTCGGGTTTACAAGTCATTTATTTTTAGCCTTAGCATTAGCTTCTTCGCTCTGGCTGTGTAATGGCTGTGTAATGGCTGCTGTTACCTAGCCCAGCCTTTCTTCTTCTTTTATTGATTTAATGTACACGGTTCCCACAGCGCCCCCGCTGGTTGGGAACCCGTAACTAGGCAACCGCCTGTTATATGGTGATAAGGCGATATGGTCTTGTTTCTAGAGCGCATCATACCTGAAACCTTCGGCGCAGAAAACTTCCCTTCTCCTCCTATAATCGAGAGAGCACACAGAACGAGGAACATTTTGCCGAACAGAGCGACACTGAGGGTAATTATGGTGAAACTCCTCAACTTTAGAGAGAGACAAAAAATCCTTCAAATCGTGAGAGAGTGAAAAGAAATCTACTTCAACAATCGACGCATCGAAGGTTTGTCACCTTAGCTATTCTTTAATACTGTGTACCTAAATGTGTACACTGTTGTGTGACATATTTGCTCTTACAGCTTGCTCACTCACTTTTGAAGGCAAAATATTTTAGATGATTTATAGATTGATATACACTATGGCTCATTAGTGATAACTACAAGTTCAGTAGCATAGAGGTAGTTGTAAGTTTTTTTTCTTCTTTTTATTATTCCTTCATTAATTTTTATTTGTCCTTTTTTTCTTTTCTTTTTTTTCCTCGATTTTTTTTCTCTCTCTCCTCCTCTCTCTTTTGCTCTCCCTCTCGTATTAGTGGATTTCAGGTCTTCTAGCATTAATTTTAATTTTAAAATTTAATTTAATTTTGCGGACAATTTGTTGATATATCTGATCAATCCACAACTCTCTAGGCCCCCTCTATTAAAAGTGTTTAAATATTATAGTAATACATCTGGCTACAAACTGAACTATGATAAAAGTATAGCTTTTCCCATTAATGTATCATAGCAAGAAAAAATATAATTAAACCATTAACATTATGCAATAATAGATTTAGATACTTAGGAATTCATATTGAATCAACATTTAATGAGATATTTAAAAAAAACAACACTCCTGGACAGAGTGAGAGACGATATGCAGAGATTGAGGGACCTACCAAAATGAATATCTTACCTAAATATATGTACAAGTTCCAGTGCCTCCCTTTGAACATTCCAAAATCTTATTTTAAAGAATTAGATAAAGTTCTATCAGGTTTGTTTTATAAAGGTAAAAATCCTAGAGTAAAACGTCTTAAGCTTCAAACACCGTATAAGAAAAGGGGACTGAAACTACACAATTTTAAACATTATTACCTAGCTTCACAACTTCGGTCTATATGGATTTGGTTACACCCTGATAAGGTAAATGTTAGATGGTTATCAATAGAACAGTGGGAGATGAGTCCTATCTCATTAAAGCGTATTCCGTTTTTTGAATAAAAAAAAAGACTCTCCACATTCACTAGGAACACATTAATACTTAATACTTATGCTACTTGGGTGGAATCACATAAAATATGTGGCCTTGATAACGTCCCAATTAGAAATTTACCATTGTTAGAAAACCCTGTTGTGCCCCCAGGCATTATTGATGGAACCCTCAAAGCATGGGTACATAAAGGT
Organism: Clarias magur; assembly: GCA_013621035.1. Classification (NCBI taxonomy): domain Eukaryota; kingdom Metazoa; phylum Chordata; class Actinopteri; order Siluriformes; family Clariidae; genus Clarias; species Clarias magur. Next base: position 247,315 of record QNUK01000570.1, read on the forward strand.
GTAAAGACATTGGAAAAAACTATATATCAATGATTCCTTAATAAGTTTCGAACTATTATCACAGACATATGGTATACCGAGACATAATTAAAAAAAGAAATACTTATGAGTTAGACATTGGATTAAAGAAATTACTCCTGAAACATTCCGCAAAATCCCAATAGCATCACCATTTGAAAATATTATGTTTAATGAGAAAGTGACCTCTCCAAGTGGTATAGCATCAGTAGGATATAATATTTTAACAATTAACTGTCATGCACACTCGTAACACGACCGGCACTAGGACCCGGAAGTAATACGGTCGGTTTTTCAGGAAGCATAAAAGGAGACAAAATGGCGCTTCACATTGCTCAGTCATTGAGTTTGCCCATGCCTTTGCTGACGCTACGCCAACTATTCTGTGAGTTCTCACCAATTCTGGTTGCTTCTTTGGTTGAGTGTGTGTTGCTAAAACGCGGGTTTATTTGTGTAAATCCTTGTTCTTCGTGTAAGAGAATTCTTAAACTAATCGCGTGATTATCCTGCCTACTCACGCTGCTTCCGCGTTTGGGTTTACCATCCACGCTACACGGGCTAACTGCTAAGGCTTTTCTGTTCATCCCTCGGTTGCTCGTGACACTAATTCTAAGTCATTTGATAGAATTTTGAAGCAGGGATGGGAGGGGGATCTCGGCTGCACATACAGTTTGGTTGAGTGGGAGTCACTTGTGGAGAGGGTACAGACTACTTTAATATCTACTAAACATCAACAAATTCAATTTAACATTTTGCACCGGACATATTATATGAAGGAAATCTATTGCATATGTAACGAGATAAATGTTATAGAAATATAAATATCTAAGTAAATCCTACGTTAATGCAATTGCGTGGTTGCGCTTCCCACTGGTTACGCTGGGGCGCTGTTTCCCACTGTGGTTCAGCAGTCTGCAGCAGAGCTATGGAGAACTGCTGTGGGTAAGTTGCATCTGTTGTAGCTCCACAATAAACGTCAGGAAAAATAATTTCATGAGAAATGTCAGGCACTGTTTGAAAGGTATAGAACATTATAGACATTGATTCATCTGTCAAGTGTATTTTCTTTTTATTTATGTCTCATTTTGATACTTTTATTTCCTTATATTAGATCTCTCGCATCTAAAGCAGTTATTGTTAATGAAACTATCACAGATCAGGAGCTTGACATATTATGTTTAACAGAAACCTGGATTAAACAGGACGAGTATGTGGCTCTAAATGAAGCTAGTCCTCCTGGATACAGCTACATACACCAGCCTCGGTTAACTGGTAGAGGAGGAGGAGTCGCAGTTATTTATAACGATAATCTGTCTCTCGTACAAAAACACAGTTTTAAATCTAATGCATTTGAAGTTCTCTATAGTAACATAAAGTCAGCTCAGTCAATCCCGCTAATCATCATTTACAGACCCCCTGGGCCGTACTCGGAGTTTCTCTGCGAATTTGCAGATTTCCTTTCAAACCTTGTTGTTTCTGTAGATAAAGCGTTAATTGCTGGAGACTTTAATATTCATTTTGAGAATCCAGAAAACCCTCTGAGAACAGCATTCTTGTCCATACTGGACTCAGTAGGAGTAAATCAGTGTGTAGTAGGACCCACTCATAAAGCAGGTCACACTTTGGATTTAATATTATCCTTCGGATTAAGTATAGGAAATATAACCACAATTCCACAGTCTGAAGTTATCTCAGATCACTACCTTGTCTCGATTAAAGCGTGTTATAGTAATAATGTACGCACAGCACCGCGCTTCCACCTTAAACGTACATTTACATCAAATACCGCACAGAGCTTTATCAATAATCTTCCAGAATTATCTACTTTGATTGGATCGCCATCTGACTTCACAGAACTCGAACAGGCGAATGAATATCTAGAGTCAGCACTTCGTTATAGCTTAGATAATATCGCTCCAGTTAAAAGGAAAATGATTAGAGATAAGAAACTCGCTCCTTGGTATAATGACCACACACGTGCTTTAAAACAAACCGCTCGCAAATTCGAACGTAAATGGCGCCAAACTAAATTGATAGTATTCAAAATAGCTTGGAAGGAGAGCATCCTGAACTATAAAAAAGCTCTCAGTGATGCTAGATCAACATATTTCTCCACTCTAATAGAAAATAACAAAAACAACCCGAGATTTTTATTTAATACCGTAGCTAAATTAACTAAAAACAAGACCACTGCAGAAATCTCCACAACATCATCATGCAGTAGTGAGGATTTCATGAACTTTTTCAATAATAAAATCATAAATATTAGGCAAAAAATTCAGGCTTTGAAACCAGACAATTTAAATAATTCAGATGATCTAACCACATCACATCAGAACTTAGAACACTTTACTCCCCTTGAAGCGAGGGAACTAATTTCACTCATCTCTTCTTCAAAATCGTCAACCTGTATATTAGATCCTATACCGACATATTTTCTCAAGCAGATAGTACCAGCAATAATAGAACCCCTGTTGAAAGTAATTAACTGTTCACTCAGTAGTGGGTATGTCCCCAAATCCTTTAAATTAGCCGTTATTAAACCGCTAATCAAGAAACCTGACCTTGACCCCTGTCTGCTTTCTAATTACAGGCCGATATCAAACCTTCCCTTTATCTCCAAGATTTTGGAAAAGGTAGTATCACAGCAGCTATGTTCACATCTACACAGAAATAGCATAAATGAACTGTATCAGTCAGGATTTAGGCCTCATCACAGCACAGAGACAGCACTTGTTAAAGTAGTAAACGACCTCCTATGGGCCTCTGATCAGGGTTGCGTCACTATACTTGTGTTACTGGACCTCAGTGCAGCTTTTGACACCATTGATCATAGTATTCTCCTTCACAGATTAGAAAAGGTAGTTGGAATTAAGGGAACTGCCCTCTTGTGGCTCAGATCCTACTTGACTGATCGTTATCAGTTTGTAGATTTAGATGGTGACCATTCCTCATGTTCTCAAGTGGAGTTTGGTGTTCCACAGGGCTCAGTTTTAGGCCCACTGCTTTTTTCCCCTTTACATGCTTCCTCTGGGCAACATAATTCGTAAACATGGTATTAGTTTTCATTGTTATGCTGATGACACACAATTATATGTCTCAGCAAAACCAGATGAGAAAAACCAGTTTGCTAAAATTGAGCAGTGTGTGCAGGACATAATGGTGAGCCTCTCCAGCACACATCAATTTTCTCATAACTGAGCAAGACAGAATTTAGTCATGGACCACAAGTAGCTGGGGAAGTAAGCTTGATCAGATCGTATCTCCCTTTAGATGGGCCTTTTCACTCCATCAAGTGCAATAGCAGTTCCCGTGTGTGATTATAGATTCCAGCTGCTGAAGCTCATGTAGATAATAATGCCTGTGATAGCTTTTCAATTTGTAAGGTGATAAGAAACATATTGTTTACTAAATGATGGCAAAACTAGTTCATGCTTTTATCACCTCTATTGGACTATTGTAACGCCTTACTGTCTGGTTGTCCAACTAGGTGTATAAACAAGCTTCAGTTAGTACAGAATGCAGCAGCGAGAGTCCTCACTAGAACCAGAAGATACGAGCACATCACCCCTATCTTATCTCCACTGCATTGGCTCCCTGTGAAATTTCGCATCGATTTCAAGATACTACTTTTGACATTTAAAGCACTAAATGGTCTCGCGCCACAGTATTTGAGTGAACTGTTAGTGTCTTACGATCCGCCACGCCTACTTCGATCAAAGGATGCAGGCTGCCTGTCAGTACCACGTATTATTAAAACTACAGCAGGGGGCAGAGCTTTTTCTTACAAAGCCCCAAAGTTATGGAATAGTCTTCTGTTAATTTCGGGACTCAGACACAGTCTCAGTGTTTAAGTCTAGGCTAAAAACTTATTTATTTAGCCAAGCATTTTTGTAAATGGATTAACCTTAGGTAAAGGAGCAGATCTGGGGGACTCATGGACGTAGAGTATTCTGGTGAACTGGTATGTTTAGATGCTGTCCTCCCCACTCTCACTGTTCACTCAGGTTTGTTGATGGTGAGGTGATTGGTTGCTTTACATCTCAGGGAGCCCTCATGTTTGTGTTTCCTTCTGGCTCTCCCTTTTAGTTATGCTGTTAGTTAGTCCTGCCGGAGTCCCTGCTTGCACTTTGCACTAATATACATTCACCTTACACATGTTGACTGTGACCATACCTAACTGCCATCTCTCCTTATTTTCTGTTCTCTCCTTTTCTGCTCTCTCTCTCTCTCCCTCCCTCTCTCCTTTCCCTCTCTCTGTCTCTCTGTCGAGCTATACATGTTCGCTCCTGAGTTGCCAGTGATCCAGACCCCTCTGCCCTCTGAAGCCGTCTAACCCGTCCTGGAGTGCTGCTTCTGGTTGGAGATCCCATCACATGGATGCCCCGTGTGGTCTGCCTGGATGCGCTTGGTGGCTGGGGATGGTTTCCATGAAGACTGTCCTATCATCGATTGATGCTCTGGGGACCTGTGACTTCAGTTGTTCGATAGCTCAGGACTGGAATCTCCTACAGTCTACCTGAGCCTCTGGGAACAAACTGGACGCCTTTTAATTTAAATTTTAACACATCTCCTGTTACACTGAACTTCCAGTACACATTATTATGCTGATCATTCTCTGCTATCCGTTATCACCCAGATGAGGATGGGTTCCTTGTTGAGTCTGGTTCCTCTCAAGGTTTCTTCCTATTACCATCTCAGGGAGTTTTTCCTTGCCACCGTCGCCCTCGGCTTGCTCATCAGGGACAATCTTATCATTTTGATTCATACACATTGCATAAAAACTTACTTCTTTTATTGTGTAAAGCTGCTTTGCGACAATGTCAATTGTTAAAAGCGCTATATAAATAAAATTGAATTGAATTTCCGTTTTAATGTACCTAGTCTTACCACGTGCAAATGTGCTAACGAAATGAACTGTGTGCTGAATAGGTGGAGCTGTAACATTTGTTGAACTTGCCGTTGGTCTCCTACTGCTCTGTGTGCAGGTAACTATTTATCATATAATGTGTAAGAAGTTACTCTGCAGTATTCTGTGCATTTTCTGTGTTTGAGTAAATGTTTGGGTGCTATTAGTTTTTTTGTGAAAGTATTCCAGAAAAGTATTCCAGAAATGTCATGATGGCTATATGGGTGATGTAAGCTGTGTAATTTATGTAGCACACATGTTTTACTTTATATTTATTTCAGTCCTGCTTGATTTTAAATTGACTATGCAATCACAAAGCAATATGTTTAAACAAAAGACAGAAGGAAAAGACAGTACTGAATTAGAAATAAATTGTGACATCACCCAAGTCTCGAGTGTGTGTGCTGATGAAAAGTGGGACAAACCGGGTGAGAGACAGGGAAGACCAAGAAGGTCACACATATGCTTTGGAATTGTCATGTCCTGAAAGCTCTTTGGGAATATATAATTGATGTTTCCTCGACCGTGATAAGTTCACCAATTCCTTGTGACCCTAGAATCTGGATATTAGGAGATATGGAATCAATAAACATTTCTAATCATAAAAAATGAGAAAACAGAGAAAAGGTGGTTGTATTGTCACAAATACACTATGTTATGTGTCATGGGTCTAGCTGGTGGTAGTGGCTAGACCGGCTGATGTTGCCGTGGGCATAAAGGTAGGCATGAAGGCAGAGATGTTCAACAGAAAGAGTCTTTTATTTTAAACACAACTCAAATAGACAAACAAAGGAACTAAAACAACAAACTCAAACTAGGGCTCAGGAAAAACACAGGAACAGGGGCTGAACAGAGGGAACCAGGAGCTGATATGCGAACTAGGAGCTGATACAGGGAGCTGACAGAAGGACTAGGGATGAGGAAACATGGAGCTGGAGCTAACTAAGGACATATAGGGAGACTGGAGAGACAGGGCTAGACAGGAGTGGAGAGACAGGGCTAGACAGGAACTAGACTGGCTGGGTTAGTGAGGTTAGTAGCTACATGTTGTACTGGGGACACTGGAGGCTGACCTAACCGGGTTAGTGGCTAATGGGGTTAGTATTGACCTAGGGGACCGGAAGACAAAAGGCAGGGCACACATGAGGCTATACCAAACTAGCGGCTAACCTACTAGTGACCAGAACCACTAGCAGTCACTCCCACTAGAGATTAGCCTACTGGAGGCTAACCCTACTAGGGGCTAACCCTACTAGCCATCAAGGCCTACTAGCAGCTAACCCTGCTAATGGCTAAGCCCTCATGTGGCTGCACATACAAGGAAAATCTTTAAACACAGAACTAAACAAAGAAGACTGACACTGGGAAGACAGAACAGTACTTACACTGTACACAGGAGGAGACACAGGCTAGCTAAACACTGAACAAGGAACATACAGAAAACAAAACTAGAGCCCTCTGAAAACAAAGGTTACAAAACATAAACCAAATATAAACTTAAAGTAACAAAAAGGAATGCCCACATAATGGTAATACAAACAAACCAAACACAAACAATGCTCAACCCAGTTTCCCAGAACAAACTGCTATTTATAGTGATATTTTTAATGAGCCACCTCAGTTCAGGTGAGCCTCATCACCTGACTGAGGTGCCTTCTGGGAAACTGAGTCAACGAACAAGAACTACACAGACAGACATGAACAGTGACCTCTAGTGGAGGTTCCTAACATTATGTTTTGCATAATGTTTTTGAAAATTAAAGCTATAGAAAAAAAAAGAATTACAGCTCTAACCCCACAGCAAGTGGTGGTCCAATCCAAAACAAACAAAAAAATATATATATCTTCGACACTTCAGTAAAGAAGGGACCATGTCAGCTGCTTTCCAGCATATTGGGGTGGACAAAGTTGTGGTCAATGTTGCAATAGCAGAGTTGTACATTGCCACACCTGTCAAGCATCAGGAACTCCTTAAGTAGTTAAGTTAAACTTGGTGTGTTTGTCATACAATGTGATGCTGCAATTTGGGAGGATCCAGCTATAGAAGATACAATAAAAAACTTTAAGGCTTCTGGAAAGCTGCTGCCTCTAAAACAAAAGTGGCAGGAAAAGTGGAGAAAAGAGTTCACATTAAAGATTTACAATGAGTCAAAACCCATCTCCTATGGTACCCTAATGTTTGAAAGTTAGTATTCAGGTACAGTAGTTGATTTTCATTTTATTATATTATTGCTGTTTTATAAAGGTTCTATTTGTTGTATTCTGGCACTTCTGTGAACGAGTGTTGGAACTGGTTTATTTTTATTTAGTAATGTTTACATTTTACAGAATTACATTATCTATTTCAGATTGTTGACCTTTATTTTCATTTTATTCTAGAGTTTTCTGGAGTTTTTTTGTTTGCAAAAAGTTAGCACTTTTCTAGACTCATAGTTTGCACTGAAGTCTTACTCAACCATGTTAACCATGGCAAGAAACCATTTTTCAAATGTTAAATGTCATATATTTTTGATATACTCAACAAATTATTTGTTTTGCTATATTTGCTAATTGTAACTCTTGAGTTTGAAATGTAGAATTTTATTGGATTTTGCCAAACTGAACGATTTTATGTGGAACTTTTTGCACTTTTTAATGACCATGTTTACCTTTACAGAAAACCTTTTTACTATGTAAACATATTTTGCTCTTTTCCTCATTTTATAGTGTATTTTGTAAATTTTTTATTAATTTCAAATGTTATTACAGAGTTTTATTTTTCTATTTTATATCAAGTATAAAGTTGAAGTTCTATTAAATTCTTTGTAATAAATATTTTTATGTTCTCTATCAATCTGTGCTGTTTCCTTTTTTCTTCTGAGCCTTTAAATCTCACTTTGTAAATGGCAGAGGTGGAAATTAACAAATTACATTTACTCACGTTACTGTAATTGAGTAGTTTTTGTTGTGTACTTCTACTTCTACTTTTTCTGTAATTTTAAAAACTACTTTAAGGTGACGTGTAGGCGAGATGTTGGTTGTGTTGGAGTGTGATTTTGGCATTTTGATATTTGACTGGGTATTCTGGTTTTGTCTTTTTGCCTTCCATTATCTTTGATTATTGCTTTTTCCCTTTGGTTTGGTTGCTTGGCTATTTGTATATATTTGTAGATAATTTCACTGTATGTTTGTGCACTCACCAGTAGTAGTGGTGTGGCTGCCATTTATTTGGGGAAGAGGGGACTTATTCACTGTTTTCATTTTAGGGAGTCAGGGAGTTTGTTTGTTTGTGTTTTGTCTTTTTTTGCAGGTAATCTAGCTACTAAAATACAGATACCCATTCGTTTATTATTTGGGCCTGGAGCCTGAAGCTGGTGGCGGTGTTTTGTGTATTTTTGTAAAGCAGTACAAACCTCAGTATTTCATCATCTAACGACTGGGTCTAGTTCTTTCTGCCATATACCACCATTTCCATACAGTTTAAAATAAAAACCTGAACCATTTATTTGCTGTACGGCCCAACCCTAGACTGGGACGTAACACCATATTTAAGCAACCACTTTGATTTTCAAGCATAAGAAAGACAACAGCTTAATGCAAAGGTGTTCCTTCAATTAAAAACAACTTTTGCAACTTATATCCACTTGTCTTTTTTGAACTACACTAGAATTACCCATCCCACCTCCGCTGTTAAAAAAAAGTTATTCTATAACTTTTACTCTGAGTAAATTTTTTTATGAGCTACTTTTACTTTTACTTAAGTAGATTTTTATAATGGTAACTTTACTTGGACCTCAGTAAAATTTCACTGAAGTAACAGTACTTTTACATGCTCATATTTTGTACAAACTTTTATTACACTTTCCACCTCTGGTAAATGCTTTACAAAAACATAAATAGTCTGCAATTTAGATTAGCTTACAAAAATAGTTAACTAGAAAGTACTAAAAAAATTATCATTGTTTAGAGCAGGAATATGTGTTTATAAAGCATTTGTTAACATAATAGCAGTATGTCTAAACAATTAGGTGTATACATGTACATTTGAATTGTTTTTAAAATAATTTATCTACATTCCCTAAATAATCTTATGAACCACTCATAACCTCTCAATAACTACTTTATATGTAATTTAAGTGATCAGTACTAAAGCATTTTAATGTGGTTGCTAATTAATGCTATTAAATGTAGAAGCAATGCTTTATAAATTATGAACTTGGAATTTACTGATAATTAACTAATGCTTCAAAGTGTACTATAAAGTGTTTCATAGTGTTATTATAAAGTGATACCAAAATATAATACAGTACAGAACAAAAGTTTAGATACACCTTCTCATTCAAAGAGATTGAATTTGTATTATGGCAAGAAAAAAAGCAGCTAAGTAAAGAAAAACGAGCCAGTCTTAGCTGCTTTTTTCTTGCCATAATGCAAATTCAAACTCTTTGAATGAGAAGGTGTACTGTAGGTGAGATAGGGGTATTAAAGTTGACTGAGATTAAGTGCATTACAGCACCATACATTTTTATTTTAAAGCCTTTTCTCGGGTGCAAAAAAAAAAAAAACTTATTTCAAATGACTTTAAGGATAAAAAAAAACTAAGGCACACATTAAAATAAATAAATATAGTTGCAAGCAACGATCACCCTTCGCCATTCCCACCCCGGGTGCACCGCACAACCTGTGTCATTCAAGTGTGTTAAGACCTTACACACTCACATCACACACTATACAGGGCTAATGTTTTTGTTCCCTAAATATTTGATGAGTGCATTAGTGTGTGTGTGTGTGTCCTGAGAGAGGGGCGTGTGTATCTGTGTGTGTAGTGTGGTGTGTGTGTGTGTGTGTGTGTGTGTGTGCGTCGTGAGAGAGGGGTGTGTGTATGTGTGTGTGTGTGGTGTGTGCATCTTGAGAGGTTTGTGTGTGCGCGAGTGTTTTGTAATATGGGTGTACGTATGTGTGCATGTGTGTGATGTATGAGTGTGTTTGTGTGTGTGCATGCAGGGTGCGTGTGTGTGTGTGTGTGCGTGCACATTAGTGTGTAAGGGTTAGTGTGTGTGAGAGTGAGGGAGAGATGTGTGTGACGTGTAGATGTGTCAGTCTGTGTGTGACGAGTAACTGTGCTTGTGCGAGCATAAGTGTTTGTGCTTGTTTGTGTGTATGGTTTGAGTCTGTGTGTATTAACATTAGTGATGTGTGTGTTATTGTGTGAGATGTGTTTGTGTGCATTAGTGTGTGTGCATCGTGAGAGGTTTGTGTGTGTGTGTGTGTGTGTGCGCGCATTAGTGTGTAAGGGTTAGTGTGTGTGCAAGAGTGTAAACATTTGTAATATGGGTGTATGTATGTGTGTGTGCGCGCATACGTGTGAAAGGGTTAGTGTGTGTGAGAGTGAGAGAGAGAGGTGTGTGACATGTAGATGTGTCAGTCTGTGTGTGACGAGTAAATGTGCTTGTGTTTGTGCTTGTTTGTGTGTATGGTTTGAGTCTGTGTGTATTAACATTAGTGATGTGTGTGTTAGTGTGTGAGATGTGTTTGTGTATTAAAACAGGGCTAATGTCAGTTTGGACTCTAAATATTTGTTGAGTGCATTAGTGTGCGTGCGTGTGTGTGCGCGTCGTGAGAGAGGGGTTTGTGTGTGTGTGTGTGTGTGTGTGTGTGATGTCACAGAAGATGTCACTGAATATAATGTCACTCAATATAATGCCACACAGAAAGTTATTAATCATTTTTCGGCGTACATTTAAGACATTAGCACGGCTGACCCGTTTGAGATATCGAAAATCCCTCCGCAATTTTGCATCCTCAATGTCTTTAGATCTCTTTGGCCCAGTTTGGTAATGATTGTATAATTTCCCTAGGAGGAGTATATCAAAATCCATCGGGTGCATTTTTGCAAACAACCCAAAATAACCAGCCTCCTGTTGAGTTTGAGTGAAAGTTGTTCGGCTCGATGAGCTCTAAATGTATACAGAGTTTCGTGTACCTACGTGAAAGTGTGTATGAGCTAGGCAGCAAAATCTCGTGTGGGGGGCCCCTTTGGGCCCCAGGCCACGAGACTCTCAGGCATCCTGATGGCAGCAGATTCCAACCTGTCTGCCAAGTTTCATGAGTTTTTGAGCATGTTAAGACCTCCGAAAAGTACAAAAGGGTGGAAAAAAATTATAATCCTAAGGAAAACAAGAGGGCCCTTCACACACTATGACGACATAGGGCTGATGTCATAGTGCTTGGGCCCTAATTATACAAAAACACTAAGTTCAACTAAACTTTCAGAACTAAAAGTTTCAAAATCTACATCTCAGAAACAACATAAGCCTTTACTGACAATGTCTGTAGTTTTCTCTTGCTGCTTTCCTCTCTTGCTGATATTTTTATCACTCCCTTCCATTTTGCAGCCCGCAACAGAAGACTCCCTCAAAGAAATACACAGTTAAGTGTTTGTGTCTCCTTTCGCTTTGTGGGTGATGTAAGCACTTCTTCTTCGTTGGTGTTTACTGGGGCTTGCATCTGGTGCTGTCAACAAATAATTGCGCAAAAACATAATGGAAGCTTTTAAAATTAATTAATTTGAGGCAGAACATTTTGCTTCGATCATTTTTTTGTAATCAAATTAGTCGATTTACTCGAGGAATCGTTTCATTATCTGATAATGACACGCCCACACGCTATTCACAGGGAAACAGTCAGCATGTGGAAGTTGTTATACGCTGTACAGGTTTCTGACGCTCTACAGAATGTTCTGGATAGTGGGAGGAGCACACACACTTCAGCTCCCAGTGCCTAAAATACTGCCTTATGTAGCTTATAGATGTTTGTGATATTAAGGTGTAAATGTAAATCGTAATGTAAAAAGTATAAGTTTAAAAATTTAGAAAAAACAGAATAAAGTAAAAATAAAATAGAACAAAAAAATAGAGTACTAACAATATAAAAAGATGAACATCTGTATAGTAAAATATTTACCTAAATATAATATTAGACTCTAATTAAGCAAAGTTGACTTAAGTAATGTGTCTGTACACAATGAGTATGTGTATACATACAGATACTATCATGATCTCAACAAGAGGCGGACACAGATGCAGGGTTCAAGTCTAACACGTTTATTCCTTTTCTTGCACTTTCAACGTAAGCACAATAAAACTGAAACAAGCTAAACAAACAAAAAAATAAACACAGTCCAAAAGGTTCCGAGCTGGAGCGTCGGGCGAGCATGGCGAATGATTAAATGACTCTGCAAGGATCAGCCACCCTGGCTGATGCAGCAGCGAAACGTAGGGAGCACGAGTGCCTCAGACTTGAACTTGACCTTTGAACATAAAGCTCCACCGGAAACTCTACAGCCTCGGCCTAGTCCTGAGAGAAAGAGAGAGAAACAGACACAGCGAAATGGCACGTATTGCCACACACAACGAGAAACAACATTTACAATAATGTTTTCAATGTTTTAAATTGCACTATGCCCAGTTATTGTGGCTCCCCAGGACAGAAAGAAAATTGCATGTTCCACCATAATATTGCACATGACTAGAGATATTGCACATAACTAGGAAAAAAAATTGTACATGATCCATCCTAATATTGCACATAGCTACCATGGTGTATTTGATGACTGTGTTTGTTCGTTTGTGCATTTGCTTGTGCGTGTGTGGTCAGAGTCTAAAGTTGTACAGTTTGACATTAGTTGGCAAGTAAGACTTACGGAATCTCTCCGTCCTACATTGTGGGTGCAGTAGCCTGCCACAGAAGGAGCTGCTTAGTGCTGTCAGATACTCTTGCAAGGAGTGGGAGACGTTATCCAGCAGGGATGACAGCTTAGCCACCATTCTCCTGTCACTCACCACCTCCACTGGGTCCAGAGGGCACCTAGAACATAGCTCATAACATAGGATCATAGAACATAGGATCAGCCTGTTTAGTCTCTTTCTGCCCCAGCAGACCACACTGTAAAAGATGGCTGATGCCACCACAGAGTCATAAAAGGACTTCAGGAGTGGGCCCTGCACTCCAAAAGACCTTAGCCTCCTCAGTAGATACAGCCTGCTCTGCCCTTTTTTGTAGAGTGCATTTGAATTGTGAGTCCAGTCCAGTTTATTATTCAGATGAATACCAAGGTACCTATAACTCTCCACAGTCTCAATGACCATGCCTTGGATGTTCAGTGGTTGTAGTGGAGAATGTTTGTGCCTGCGGAAATCTACCAGCTCCTTGGTTTTTCCAGTGCTGATCTGGAGGTAGTTCCTTCGGCACCAGTCCACAAAGTCCTTATTAAGTTCCCTGTACTCCTTGTCATTCTTGTCAGTGATGAGGCCGACTATTGCAGAATCATCGGAGAACTTCTGCACGAAGCAGTTGGTGGAGTTGTGAGTGAAGTCTGCAGTGTAGTAGATGGTGAAAAGGAACGGAGCCAGAACTGTTCCCTGTGGGGCCCCCATACTAGTAAGGTAGTCCAGTATCCATGTTGTAAGATAATGATTCACTCCTATGTATTCCAGCTTGTCCTCGGGATTGTAGGAAGGATGGTGTTTAAGGCACTAGAGAAACAAAAAAAAAACATGATTCTTACAGTGCTCCCAGCAGTCTCCAGGTGAGAGAGGGAATGATACAGGAGGTGAATGATGGCATCCTCCACACCAGTGCAAGGCTGGTAAGCAAACTGAAGTGGGTCCAGTGATGAGCTCACCAGGGGCCGGAGTTAAGCTAGGACCAGTCACTGCAAGGTCTTCATCAAGTGGGATGTCAGAGCCACCTGCCTGTAGCTGTTTAGGTCCTTGGGATGTGGGGTCTTCGGCCTCTTCAGACTTCATTAACATTGTTCCACTGTAGCTGGTTTTCCATCTTCTGTCTATAGCTGTCGTTCCCAACCCTGATCAGTCCTTTGAGCTCTCTCTTCACCCTTTTCAGCTCCTCCCTGCCTCCAGATTTGAAGGCCCTCCTCTTCTGCTTGAGGACAGCTTTTATTTCTGATGTAATCCATGGTTGAGAAGCACCGCACAGTCCTGATGGGTATGCTGTTATCCACACAGATGTTAATGTAGTCAGTCATGCTAGTGACAAGGCTACTGATGTCGTTCCCATGGTCGGCACAAAGCACCTCCCACACAGTAACACTAACAGTCCTTTAGAGCCTCCTTGCTCTCCCCCAACCATTTCTGCATGCGAGTGACTGGTGGCTCCCTACACACTAAAGGCTCATACACAGGAGCAAGGTGTGCAAAGTTGTGATCAGATCTTCCCAGTGGAGGAAGAGGTGATGAACTGTATGCTTCCCTTGTATTGGCATACAGTAAGTCCAATGTTTTATTATCTCTGGTGGAGCATGTTACATACTGGGTAAAGGTGGGCAATGTAGAGTCCAGTGATACATGATTGAAGTCCCCAGATATAAAAAAGGCTCCTGGCGATTGCGTTTGCAGTGTGCTGGTTACCAAGTGGAGAGAGTCACAAGCTGCCTCTGCATTGGCCGAGGGGAGGCATACACTGTTATGGTGAGTACATGCGAAAATACACATGGTAGGACACATGCTCATGGCTAACAATTCAATGTCCCTGCTGCAGCGTTGTTCTTTCACAGTGATGTGCCCAGGGTTACACCATCTCTCATTCACAAACACTGCTAGCCCCCTCCCTTTCCCTTACCACTCTCCCTTGTCCTGTCCGCCCACAGCAGCTGGAAACCAGGTAGCGCCACATTTGTGTCCATAGTTAGCAGTGTTAGCCAGGACTCCATTAGCATCATGATGCTACACTGCCGGTACTAGGGATAGATGGTCTGTAACGTCTACTTCTCGGGCGATGACGCTCCCTCCCGGCTCGACACCCCCGTCTCTTCCTCCTCACCTCGTTGGGGATATCAGGTCTATTCTCCGGCAGCACCGTGACTGGGCACAGAACTACCAGCTGATCTCGAGTGTAAACAAAGGAACCACGCACCGGGTCTCCAAACACGGGTGAAAAAAGTAGTAAAGAACAGAGAAAAATTCCCCGAACTAGCACGAAACAGTAATGCATGATGTCAGAATCAGATAGCTAAAAACTTCATTATAAATAATTACAAAAGTAAAAAAGAAAAATAAGAAAAGATCTCGGATCCGAGCAAAGCTGCTGTTGCAGGCTATAACATTGCAAAAGTTTGTGTTGTCTTTATGCATGGTCAATAGTTATTGATGCTAATATACAGAAATTTTATTATCAAGCTTACATTTCGTTTTCCTTTTTTATAAACAGTTGTGACCGAAAAAAATTATTAGCCACCTGTTTTATAGAGACCAAATGCAAACAAGCAGGCAAGATACAGATGAACCATCACTGTGTCATGGTAAACATAGACTCTGATTTCTGCCTGCATGGGAAACTGGACCACAACTGGGATCTCGATTCAGAATGGATCTCTTGTATTTTTAAGCGGTTGACCACACGATAAGGCTTCACTTGCACAACCAGCACATGGACTGACTTCAGATGCCAGGAATGTTACCACTGCTGGTCACAGGGTCTGTGTGCATTACAAATCAGTTTATGGTAAACAGCAAAAAACACCATGGAATGCCAGGTATGCGATGTTCACTTGTGTCTTGAGTTAAACAAAAAGTGCTTTTCGAGAGAGGCACAAAGATGTATGACTGTGTATAAGGTGTAAGAGTGGGTTTTTACAAATCTAACACCCATTCTTCCTGTTCGGACTGTTTTACCCTGAATGCCTGGTCATATTTACAGTATGCCATAAATGTGCCTTCTGTGTATAAGATCATCTGTGTCCCTCTTGCCTCAATTCTGGACATTTATTTTGCACTATGTGAAAGAGGTGACATTTATATGTTTATAAGTATGGTTACATTTATATGTTCATAAGTAAGAAGTTTTGCTAAACTGCTTTTAGATCTTTGTTTCAGTTGTTTCTGTGATGTACTGAAATATAATTACAAGCACTTCATACGTTTCAAAGGTTTTTATCTACAATTACATGACATTTGTGCAGAGAGTCAGTATTTGCAGTCTTTTTCAGGACCTCTGCAATTCGATTGGGCATGCTCTCAATCATCTTCTGGGCCAAATCCTGACTGATAGCAACCCATTCTTTCATAACCACTTCTTGGAGTTTGACAGAATTAGTGGGTTTTTGTTAGTCCATCCACCTCTTGAGGATTGACCACAAGTTCTCAATGGGATTAAGATCTGGGGAGTTTCCAGGCCATGGACCCAAAATTTTAACGTTTTGGTCCCCAAGCCACTTAGCTACCACTTTTGCCTTATGGCACGGTGCTCTATCATGCTGTTCATCACCAAACTGTTGTTGGATTGTTGGAAGAAGTTGCTGTTGGAGGGTGCTTTGGTACCATTCTTTATTCATGGCTTTTTCTGCAAAATTGTGAGTGAGCCCACTCCCTTGGATGAGAAGCAACCCAACATATGATTGGTCTCAGGATGCTTTACTGTTGGCATGACAGAGGACTGATGGTAGCGCTCACCTTTTCTTATCCGGACAAGCCTTTTTCCAGATGCCCCAAACAATCGTTAAGAGGCTTCATCCGAGAATATGACTTTGCCCCAGTCCTCAGCAGTCCATTCGCCATACTTTTTGCAGAAGATCAATCTGTCCCTGATGTTTTTTTTTTTTGGAGAGAAGTGGCTTCTTTGCTGCCCTTCTTGACACCAGGCCATCTTCCAAAAATCTTCTCCTCACTGTGCGGGCAGATGTGCTCACACCTGCCTGTGCGATTCCTGACCAAGCTCTGCACTGGTGGCACTCCGATCCTGCAGCTGAATCCTCGTTAGGAGACGATCCTGGCACTTGCTGGACTTTCTTGGATGCCCTGAAGCCTTCTTAACAAGAATTGAACCTCTTTCCTTGAAGTTCTTGATGATCATATAAATTGTTGCTTCAGGTGCAATCTTAGTAGCGACAATATCTTTGCCTGTGAAGCCATTTTTATGCAACGCAATGATGGCTGCACGTGTTTCTTTGCAGGTCACCATGGTTAACAATGAAAGAACAATGATTTCAAGCATCACCCTCCTTTTAACATGTCACGTCTGCCATTCTAACCCAATCAGCCTGACATAATGATCTCCAGCCTTGTGCTGGTCAACATTATCACCTGAGTTAACAAAACGATTACTGAAATGATCTCAGCAGGTCCTTTAATTACAGCAATGAAATGCAGTGGAAAGTTTTTTTTTTCGGGATTAAGTTAATTTTCATGGCAAAGAAGGACTATGCAATTCATCTGATCACTCTTCATATCTGTCATGGGTCTAGCTGTGGTTGTAGTTGCTAGACCGGCTGATGTTGCCATGGGCATAAAAGGTAGGCATGAAGGCAGAGGGGTTCAACAGAAAGAGTCTTTTATTTAAACAAACACAACCCAAAAACAGAACAAAGGAACTAAAACAACAAACTCAAACTAGGGCTCAGGAAAAACACAACAGGAAGGGATCTGAACACAGGGAACCAGGAGCTGACATGCAATCTAGGAGCTGATACAGGGAGCTGACAGAAGGACTAGGGGTGAGGAAACATGGAGCTGGAGCTAACTAAAGACACAGAGGGGAACTAGAGACAGGGACTGGAGAGACTGGACTGGAGGCACAGAGACTGGAGAGACCGGACTAGGGGCACAGAGACTGGAGAGACAGGGCTAGACAGGAGACAGGGCTAGGGGCACAGAGACTGACAGGAACTAGACTAGCTGGGTTAGTGAGGTTAGTAGCTACATGTTGTACTGGGGACACTGGAGGCTGACCTAACTGGGTTAGTGGCTAATGGGGTTAGTATTGACCTAGGGGACCGGAAGACAAAAGGCAGGGCACACATGAGGCTATACCAAACTAGCGGCTAACCTACTAGTGACCAGAACCACTAGCAGTCATTCCCACTAGAGATTAGCCTACTGGAGGCTAACCCTACTAGCCATCAAGGCCTACTAGCGGCTAACCCTGCTAATGGCTAAGCCCTCATGTGGCTACACATACTAGGGAAAAGACCAGAAGACAAAACAGTACTTACACAGGAGGAGACACAGCCTAACTACACAGTAAACAAAGCAGCTCCATGAATCCACAGACACAAAGAACATCAAGAAAACAAAACTAGAGCCCTCTGAAAACAAAGGTTACAAAACATAAACCAAATATAAACTTAAAGTAACAAATGAATGCCCACATGATGGTAATACAAACAAACCAAACAATCACAAACACACAAACAATGCTCGACCCAGTTTCCCAGAGCAAACTGCTGTTTATAGAAGGTTTTAATGAGCCACCTCAGTTCAGGTGAGCCTCATCACCTGACTGAGGTGCCTTCTGGGAAACTGAGTCAACCAACAGGAACTACACAGAAAGACAGACAGACATGAACAGTGACCTCTAATGGAGGTTCCTAACAATAACATTCTGTAGTATATGTAAATTGCTATTATAAAAACTTAAACAGCAACTTTTCCAATTTCCAATATTTATGTAATTCTCAAAACGTTTGGCCACGACTGTACATGCTAACCAAACTTTGTAAGTGACATTAAATGACAATATTTCACATAAACTGGCAAAAGCTTGTGAGAAAATGAGGAAAAATAAAATAATATTAGTTTTATATTATCAGAATAAGGATTATATAAGACTGAAAAACTTACCCATGGTAACAACTTGCTGTATTCTCCTCCTTCGTTTAAGTCTCAGTGTTGTTCTGAGGTAAATCTAAACTCCTCCCACTGTCCAGAACATTCTGTAGATGTTTAGAAACCTGCACAGTGTATAACATCTTCCACACGCTCAGGAAATTTATCGGATGTGTGTGTGTGTGTGTTTGTGTGTGTGTTTGGGGGCGTGCCCTTGTATGTAGATTACCCTGACTGTTTCCTGTGAATAGTGTGTGGGCGTGTCCTGTCTCAGGTCAATATCAGTGAATGAAGTATGGCAGAAAGACTGTATCTCTTTTTAGATTCATATGGATTACATAAACTGAGAACATTTATTTTTGATTAAGCTTGCTACATTTAAAAGTAGACACTTTAAGCTTTCTATAGATATATATGTATAGATATATGGATATGTGTGTGCTCATTTTAGTTCATTTTAGTGACGCATTTCAAAAAGATTTTCGGGGAGACTGAGATGGCAGAAAGCGCACCCTGTTTATTTTCTTTATTTTACGAAAGCACAATGTTTTATTGATATGTGAGTGTACATTAACAAATAAACACATAAATCAATGCATTACACGTATGTGTATGGTTAAAAATTATGGAACATTTTAAATTATTTTCATAAAAAATTGTAATCATAAAAAATGCAAGTGGTCCCACCACTGGAACAGCTGACCCCATGGTGCTGGTGCTGGTATGCTGATAACCCTGCTTGTATAGTGACCGCTATGATGGTCTCTGCTGTTTTTTTTTTTTTTTCAGTTTTAAGTGATTTCCATTGATTACTTTTATTCAAGTGCATTTATATAAAATGTTTTTGTTGTGTTTTTAGACAACCCGCAGATACTTAATAAATGTAAAATAATGTATTTACATGTTTTTGGTAAATGGATTATTTTTGTCCAGGAGTTATGGTAATACATTTAAATATAACAGTACACGGTCCATGTATTTCCATCACACATTATTTTCACTACTAGCTTTTAAAAACAAGATAATGAGCTAAAATCAATTTTAACTACTGAAACCTTGCTGGTGGCCCAGCATATAAATCATGCTGGCCTATGCTGGATTTTTCAGCAGGCATGCTGGTCTTCCATCAGTTATGCTGGTTCACCAGCTAAACCAGCATCAGACCAGCACTAACTAGCAAGACCAATGCTGGTGGTAAAGTTTCATCAGCGTAGATATGCTGGTCTTCCATGAGTTATGCTAAACCAGCATCAGACCAGCACTAACCAGTATTAACCAGCATATAAACCATGCTGGTCTATGCTGGATTTTTCAGCAGGCATGAGAGCAACCTCTCATGGATACATTCACAGTTACTTTAACCCTATTGCTTCTCCTATTGATAACCCAACCCCAATGTGTCTCCGACTTTTACAAACTTGCAGGCAAACACATGTGCACATACTGTGATTTATTTATTTTTTAATCTCCATTATTTTTTCGGTAATGTTTTCCCCACCAGTCTGGCTTCTAATTCTGTCTCTTTCATGTTTTTGTCTTAAAGCCACTCCTTGAAGCAGATTGAAAAAGATATGTTTAACAAATAAGATTGGTTAGACAGAAAAAGTAACCTTATAAGATTTGTTACTCTGGCATAAAAATATTTGCAGTCTATAAGAGCATTGCCAATGGTCCAAAGAAAATATGATAAACTGCTATAATTGTAGTTTCTTTGTGCATGTGTGCATTCTTGTTTGTTTATACATTGTGACATACAATATAGTATAGAATCTTTTAGCTTCCCTCAAACAGCAAGTGGCATCTGCTACCAAGGACGACATACCATGTTCTAAGTTTCTGTGGAGTTAAAGGCTACCTGGTGGTTTTTGGAGTAGGACACTTTCCCTGTTAGACTCCTTTTCCCCACTGTTTTTGTACCCCAAATTGTTTCGGGTTACTTTGCTGTAATCCTGTTCCCTGAAAAAGCAGGAACAAGACGGTGCGTGAAAACGCTATGGGAACATCTCTTTGTTCAACTGGTTGTGAAGCATGTGTGTATCAAGCACGCCAAACTTTGGCTTATATTACCTAGGTCAGGTGATGTCATCTGATGAGGTGCACTTGCAGGTTATAAATAGGACTGAACCGGAAACATCCTCAGGTAAATTTTTAGTCTGAAAGGATGTCCAGTCACACCTGAACAGGGTTACAGCAAAGTAACCCGAGACGTTCCGTTTCAAAAGCTACACTCGATGCTGCATGAACGAGAAGGACCCCCAGGGTTGTGTAGTTGGTGCGCACAGTCACCAAAGAGGTCTAAGACATAACTCTGGGATGCTGATTCGAGGACACGCAAGCCTGGAGTAGAATGGACATCCAAATGATAAAATCTGACAAATGTGTGCAGAGAGGACCAACCTGCCGCATCACACACTTCCTGCAAGGGGACATCTCTTGACATCCCTAATTCCTAGAGGCAAAGTGTGACCTCGTAGGCTAGGGCAATAGCATCTCTCACCCAATGTGACAGCGTTTGTCTAGTGACGGCTGCCCCCCTGGTTGCGGCCCCCATAGCATGTAAAAAGCTGCTCTGATTTACGCCACTGGCTAGTATAATATTTTAAATGGGGACTCAATGCCAATGCATTCTCCACCATTTATGTAGGGTTTTCAGCTCTGGTTCAGAGGGGAATCAAACCTTTAAGGATTCAAGGTAATTTTGTTAAACTTAATTAAAATGTATAACATACACTTTATCAACTACCTGTCCAGCGTTTAGTACAATTTAGTGTATCTTACCAATTCTGTTTATCGATAACGATAATACAAAATCTGCTATTTACCTAATTATGAGCAAGGTAACATAAGATCTGGGCAAATGTTTAAACTTTAAAATACATGACCAAGACAACAATTCTTTATAAAGAAACAAGAATTTATTTGAACTAATCTGCGACACATGAAACTACGCTACTTGAACACACGCACACTCACACATACACACACAAACATACCAACAGTTTGCAGGGTGAAAATTAATGAAGTTCGTCTAGTACTGTTTACTAGACCAAATAAAGTTACAAGAGCAGAGTCTTGGGTTTAATCTTACAGTCATGACGAAGACGTGGACGTCGATGTAGAACGACGTGAACGTGAACATGTTTGGACGAGTCCGGACACTGAGTTTTGTCCCTTTGTCTCAGTCCGTCCCACGGATGATTGGTCCAGCCACGCCTCACTTGGTTCCTTCTTTTGTGCATACATTAGGCCGGGTTTACGGCTGTCACGTGGGGTCAAGATGATTACACTTTTAATTACCTTTTATAAAGTAATTGTCATGCGCACTCTCACCACAGCCGGCACTAGGACATGAAAGTAATCCGGTTGCGAGTGAGGAAGTATAAAAGGAAACAAGATGGCGCTTCACATCGCTCAGTGATTGAGTTCGCCCATGCCTTTTCCGGCAGATTTATTTGTATAGATCCTAGCTCTTTTCGTAAGAGAGTTCTTAGATTAAAACGCGTTATTCTGCCTACTCTCGCCCCTTCGGCGTTTGGTTTTACCATCTATGCTACACGGGCTAACTGCTACGTCTTCTGTTCCATCCTCCGGTTGCTCGTGACAGAATGACTGAGCCTGCAGTGAACCCAGTGGATTACACGCACCTCTGTGAGGTGGTGAATCGGCATGCCGAGCTGATTGAGCAGCTTCACGGTGAGGTCGATACCCTTCGCAGTAGCGTCCAAGACGTCGTGGCTTTATGCTGCAAGGTGGCTGAGCTACAGCAGGAGAACGCGGCCCTCCGCGAGGTGGCCACTCAGCCGGTTAGCCGACTGGCCGTCACGGTGGCTGCCGCGCCGCCGACAACAACCCCCTCCTCTGATGTTTACTTAGCACTTCCGGACAAATGGGATGGCACAGATGGGAAGTGCAGTGTGTTTTTAACAGCCTTGGATCTTGTGTTTGAGTTTAATTCCAACAGATACTCCACAGACCGGTTGCGCATTGCTCTCCTTGTCTCATTGCTATACGGGCAGGCAGCTGAGTGGGCCATGGCAGTTCTCGGATCAGATTCAGACACAGCTTACTCATATGGAGAATTCACCCGTCAACTGAAACTAACATTTGAACATCCTGCTGCTGAGGTGGAGATCGACACAAAATTATATCATCTGCGGCAGGGAGGGTTGTCCGTGATCTGCTACACCGCAGATTTCCGTACTCTTGCCGTGCAGACCACCTGGGGAGATGCCGCCCTCCGGACAGCCTACTACAAGGGACTGGCTTCACGTATCAAGGATGAACTCGCCGGATGAGAGCTTCCTGCCACACTGGAGGGATTAATTCAGCTCTCCCTCCGGATTGACCAGCGCCTGCTCTCTCGTCCGAGACTAGCACTCCATGCCCCGACTACCAGCTTCAGAGAGGGTCAGCGGTGCACCACAGAGCCATCTTCCCTCTTCGCCTGGGAAACGCTCAAGACCGGTGAGCAGATGGGGCAGCTCGCCGGGCCCCCTCCACCTCTCGGTCACGAGATCCAGTAATTCCTGTCTCACGGTTCAAGTACACCTCCAGTTTGGCCACAAACGGGTCAGAAGTACTGCGTCCATTGACTCAGGTGCCGCAGGTAAATTTATTGACTCTTCTTATGCCAAAGACCTGGGAGTGGAATTTGAGGTGTTATCCCAGCCTGTTCTAATCTTATGGAAGACGAGCAGATCTACACTGATGAGACCTTACCACCAGCATTGTTCTTGCTAGTTACTGCTGGTCTGTTGCTGGTTTAGCTGGTGAACCAGCACCTTTCCTCCAGCCCCATCACCACTCAGACTCAGCCCCTCACTCTTGTCATCGGCCAACATCAAGAATGTTTCTAGTTCAAGTCAAGTCAAGTCAAGTAGTCAAGTAGGCTTTTATTGTCATTCCAACCATATACAGTTAGTACACAGTGAAACGAAACAACGTTCCCCCAGGACCAGGGTGCTACATACATGTAACAACATAAATGTACAACATAAATTTTACATTTTGATGGTGATTTTGATTTTGATGGTGATGGTTTCACCTCACCTCCATCTCATCTCCTCCTATCATCCTCAGACACCCCAACATGACCCCCTCATCTCCTGGACGCAAAACTGGATCCTGCAGTGGGGGCCGACCTGCACTGAACTCTGCCTGCGGGCTCCGGCTGGGACGTGTTCTAGGGAGTCCGAGGCCCCCGATGTTGACACCAACGCCATCCCTGCCATCTAACGGGACCAGGCTGAAGTGTTCTGCAAAAGACGAGCCACACACTTTCCTCCTCAATTGACCTTCAGCCAGACTCGCTCCCTCCCCGCTGCCATCTTTACTTCCTCTCCACCGCCGAGACGCAGGCCCTTCGCCACGGCACTATCCAGCCCTCCTCCTCGCCTGAAGTAAAAAGGCGGCAACTTACGCCAATGTGTCGACTATCGGGGGCTTAATAACATCACCATCAAGAACAGACACCAATTGCCTCTTAGCAACTCAGCCCTAGATGTCCTCTCTGGTGCCGCGATCTTCACAAAATTGGACCTCCGGAGCGCCTACAACTTGGTGCACATCAGAGTGGGCGATGAGTGGAAGATGGCCTTCGTCACCCCCACTGGACTCTATGAAAGTTTGGTCATCCCATTTGGACTCTGTAATGCACCCGCCGACTTTCAACAGTTCATCAATGATGTCCTCAGAGATATGTTAGGCCGGTGGGTGTTCGTTTATCTTGATGACATTCTCATTTATTCATGCACAGCCGAAGAACACACCCAGCATGTCAGAGCGGTCCTTAAGAGATTGCTCGCCCATCAACTGTACTGTAAGTTGGAAAAATGTGCCTTTCACGAGCGCTCCACCACGTTCTTGGGTTTTGTCATTTCGCCCCAGGGTGTGGCCATGGACCCACAAAAGCTGGAAATTGTGCGTTATTGGCCCCTACCCAAGACCCTCAAGCAACTTCAATGGTTTCTCGGGTTTGCGAACTTCTATCGCCGCTTTGCCGCCTCTTTAACTGCTCTGACTCGCCCATCAACCCATCACTTCAGCCTCAACCCCGCCGCCATCACCGCCTTTCATGAATTATGCCACCGGTTCACCACCACCCCATTCTACTCCACCCAGATGCAAGTAAACCATTCATTGTGGAGGTGGACGCCAGAGCTGTTCTCTCAGAGCGAGGTCCAGACCAGAAGCTACACCCCTGTAGTTTCTTTTCCAAGAAATTTGACCCCACTCAGCAGCGATATGGAGTAGGGGCCCGCGAGCTGCTGGACATAAAGTGGGCTTTGGAAGAATGGCGACACTGGCTCCACGGCGCCAGGGAGCCGTTCATCGTCTGAACCGACCATCAGAACCTGATCACCATCTACAATCCGAGACAGGCGCGGTGGGCACTGTTCTTTGAACATTACAACTTCCACCTATCCTACCGCCCGAGGTCCAAGAACACCAAAGCTGATGCCCTCTCCCGACAACATGAGGAAGACGCCCCCCGGGCGGACCTCACATCCTCACACCCACCAAGAACATCGCACCACTTCTCTGGGGTCTAGAAACGATGGTTCGCTGTGCACAGGCAACAGAGACCGAACCGGCAAGTTTTTGCCTGGGTGACTCTATGTGCCCAACACCGTGAGGACCGAGGTGTTGCAATAAGGCCATTCCTCCCCCCTATCTGGACGCACCAATCACACCCTCCAAGAAGACGCACCTTCTGGTGGCCATCTAGGGCAAGAGACGTGAAGGAGTACTTCCAGGCGTGCCCAGTGTGCACCAAGGCCAAGGACATCAAACAACCAACACCAGGGGAACTCTAACCACTCCCCATTCTCCATCGGCCCTGGACACACATTGCTGTCGATTTCATCACGGGCCTGCCGACTTCCGAAGAAAAAACATTAAGGAAAAAAATCTTAACCATCGTCAACTGGTTCTCCAAAGCCGTGCACCTGGTGGCCCTCGCCGGACTCCCGTCAGCCAAAAAAACAGCCTCTGAGGATTGGCCCTTGGATGAAATCCCCTGGGCCCGTATTCACAAAGCTTCTTAGAATTCTCTCAGAGAGCTCCTATCTTAGCTTAAAACGTCCTAGCTGGGAGTCCTAGACTAAAAGTGATTTAGGAAACCTTTTAGAGCAATTCTGAGTAAGGAAAATAGATAAAACTTTTATCTTAGTGAGGACGTGTGGTCGACCCCGTTGCTAGGGATGATGCAGCAATTCAAGGACTGTGATTGGTTAATAAAAAATCACCTCTGACCTCTGCAAAGGTTTTGAAATGTGCTCTTTGTGAAAACAGAATACTTGATAATAGAACCAACAGTAAATCATAATTTTTGTATATGAAGAAATTGTATAATCATGACTACTGGCTACTTTATGCAAAGGTATCTTAAAGATAATTGTTGAAAATGCTTGAAAATGCTTTTGAAGGAACCAATTTCCACACAGTAGTTACTATATTTAAGTTCTCACATTTATTTACCGTACTGATTTTATTACTTGTAATCCATTTAAAGAATCAAGAATCCTAATTTTATATTCGTGTGGGTTGACAGGGCTAGGCCAAATGGACCCGATACTGGTAGGCTTTGCCCCCGAAAGCGAAACAGGGGTTTCCTATGTTGTGGCAATATGTGTACATGAAAATATGGGTCAGGGGTAGCTCAGTGGTTAAGGCATTGGTCCCAGGTTCAAGTCCCACTATCACCAAGTTGTCCCTGTTGGGCCCTTGAGCAACCCCAACTGCTCAGATGTATAATGACATAAAAAACTTAATTTGCTCTGGATAAGGGCATCTGTCAAATGCCTAGATGTAGATGTAAAATATGCATCCTAAGGTTGATTCCCTGCTGAAAAATCCAGCATAGACCAGCATAATTTATATGCTGGTCTATGCTGGTTTATACTGGTTAGTGCTGGTCTGATGCTGGTTTAGCTGGTGAACCAGCATAACTTATGGAAGACGAGCAGATCTACACTGATGAAACCTTACCACCAGCATTGTTCTTGCTAGTTACTGCTTGTCTGGTGCTGGTTTAGCTGGTGAACCAGCATAACTGATGGAAGACCAGCATGCCTGCTGAAAAATCCAGCATAGGCCAACATGATTTATATGCTGGCCAACCAGCAATGTTTTGGTAGTTAAAATTGGTTACCATTTTAGCTCATCATCTTGTTTTTTAATAGCTAGTACTGAAAATAATGTGTGATACAAATACATGGACCATGTAGTGTTATCTTTAAATAGATTTACATACAAGAGACACAAATAATCCAGGTACCAAAAAACATTTAAATGCATTATTTTACATTTATTCAATATCTGTAGGTTATCTAAAAACACAACACAAACCTTTTATATAAATGCACTTTTTGAAAAACGTAATCAATGGAAATCTGTCACGGCACGCCAGGTCACACCCACCTGTCAAACTAGGCCATGATCCCCCATGACTCCATTCCATACTCCAGTTCGCTGTTTCAGTTTTGCCGCCTAATTCACCGGCTTGAGCACACCTGTTGCTCATTTCAATCATTGCTCTGCTCTATTTAAATTGCTCACAAACAACCACCCGTTGCCAGATTATTGTGTGCCTTAATGCCCAATTTTCCAGTGATTTCACCTGCTTTGATAACGACCCGCCCTCGTATCTCAACCACAAATTCGGATCACGGACTCTATTAGTCTTCTCGGCTTTGACCCACGCCCTCTCACCACCGCCTCATCGTCACAAGGCAATCAGCGCATTCTGCACTTGGATCCACCAGGCTCGTCCGGACCATAACAGAAAAAATTAAACTGAAAATAAAAACTGCATAGACCATCATAACTGGTCAATAGCTTGACCAGCAATTACACCAGCAGGGTTACCAGCATACCAGCACCAGCACCATGGGGTCAGCTGTTCCGGCAGTGTGACCACTTGCATTTTTTATGGAAATCGTCAAAATAACTTGATGTTCCATACACATGTGTGTAATGTATCAATTTATGTCTTTTTATTTGTTAATGTGCACTCACATATCAATAAAACATTGTGCTTTTGTATAAAAAAGAAAATAAACAAGGTGCGCTTTCTGCCGTCTCCGTCTCCCCGAAAATCTTTTTAAGACGTGTCACTAAAATTAACACACCCATATCCAAATATCTATACATATATACATTGTTGGGAACTTTTTCTTCCTTTGTTGAATCAGAGACCAGGAGACATTAGGATATCTTTCCAGCAGAAGTTACTCTTTATTGAGAAACTCGCCTCACGTCGCTGCAGTCATCCAAGTCTAAAAATTATAACTCCGTTCTGGAGAATTTATACTTTATAAGGGGGAGCGATACAAAGAGACACAATCTAAACAAAGCATAGTGTAGTATAGGAATCAGCCTGGTACAGGAAGTTCCCCAGCCCTGATCTCATCAGCATAACAGTGTCTTTCAAATACATAGGTGCTAATCTAATCAGCCTGACAGTATCACCCAGACCTTCACATTATCATAGAGACAAAGGCACAGCTTGGCCTTGAGATTAGGGTTCACATTTACCTTGGGACCCTACCCAGTGGTCAGGAAGTACATGAAGACAAAAGGTTAATGTCTCAGACACCTGGCTTACCTGACTTGATGTCCTTAGAATGTCATAATCTTTACCTCAAAATGTAAAACCCAATGTACATTACTTTTCAGTTTAAATACTATTCTGTTGGAACCTAGGTTTAACTTTTTTATAAATTTGTAATCCTACAATTCCCCCTTTGAGAGTTCTAATAACTCTCACAAAATAATGGTTCAATAATTCTTATGGGTAATGTTTGGGCAGTGTTTTCTGGTTGGAGCCGTCATTTCTTCTTGATGGGCATGGGATATTTGTTGAATGAAACACTTGATACTGTGGATGCATTGATAGTACACCATTAGGAAAAACAACAGCAGAATTGATATTTTCTTGATCCACAGCCAGGGTTTCTCCAACATGTCAAACCATGAAGAATTATCTTCAGTCATCTGGTGTATTTTTGTTGATAGATCAAGAATGTCTTGTTGGATGTTGTACTAATACAGCAATCTTGATCATGTTGATGGATGACTGAAGTTCTCGTATTTGATTCTCGGCGTTGTGTTTTTTTTTATCTTCTGTGACAGTTGGCTCAGTTGTGGGTCTAGTTGTTCGGTAGAGGTTGTGGCTTCCTTTATAGGTGACGAGGTCAGTGCGTATGGGTCTCGGAACAGCCATCAAGTGGTATCTGCACAGAGTAAGAAAGAAAACAAAAGACGACAGAGCAGTATCTGTTCTAAAATACTTCAAACCCTAGGGTTGTATCCTCTGTTCAATGTGTCTGCTATTGTTCCTTCTTTCCCTATTTCTTAATTCCCATGACACCAAAAGAACAGTGAGGTGAGGATGGACTATTGGATGGGGAAGGCCTATGAGAGAGTATTCACAGCACTGTAAAAAATCCAACTAGCAAAATGTTGGCATAATGAGTATTTATTAGTAATCTGGACAATAAGACACGAAAAAGCTGACTGAACTAGTGAAAAAAGTTCATTAAAACTCGCTGGGTCAACTAAAGTTTAATTACTGAACAGACCTTCTAATGCAAGTTAACATGCACAGAAGTTGGTTCTGAAGTGGCGCATGCGCGCTGATACGTTTCTGTAGCAGCACATGCATGTTGGGTGCAGCGGGTATTTTGAACATCATCTGGATTAGTATGCCGTTTCTCCACCTCATAACGGACAACTTCTTTTAAGCTTTGGTAAGTGCATATATTTATATAGAAGTCCTTTGTAGAAATTTTCTTTTCATAAATTAGCGTTATTATATGGCGCTCTTTGCAAAGTACATATAGCTTAGTGCAGTTGTTTATTTAACGTGAGACAATGAGAAAGATGCAAGACTTCCTGTAACCTTAATTCCTACAAACAATATATTTTGTATTATTTTAAATTTACTACATTTATTTGTTATTGATTACAGGTATTGCATATTATGAAGTATATTTAATTATATTAGAAATATTACATTTAGAATTTAATATTATTTAATTATTATTCATAGCACATTATTATTTTGTCTATATCCCTGCATGTGTGATATTTGATTTATTGGTTATGTTGCTTATGTTAAGAGGAACTAACAAGTTACCTTGGGAATCCCATGGGACAGGTGAGTGTGTGACACGGTGTGACACGGTGTGAGAGAAGCACATGAGGGCGGTTTGGCTTAATAAAATAGGTTGTTGCAAACTTGACTGTAACCACTTATTACCCACAGGCAAAGAGACTGGAGAAGAGTAAGACAAATCCAGAAAGTCGGGCTACATTCATAATAACTCTTCAACACTTGGTATTTATAATATGCAGTATTTGCACCACAAATGTGTTTGTAATCTTTGCATTTAACGTTTCAGAACACATTCTCTCAATATCCTCCTGGATAAACACATTTCCAGACTTCATCACAAGACCTCAATCTTTGCCATTTCATGTAAGTAAACATTTACAAATCATAATTAGAGTCTCCCTACTGTTAAATGTTATGAATACCTGAAAGTTTATCAAAGGTGACACACGCATAACATTAGCGCCCTTTTTTCAGACTTCAAATATTGTGGCTCACTGAATGAAAACTGTCCTGGAAGATCTCGATGTGTTTATCCGTGATGGATCATCTGCACTATTCAGAACATGTCTGGCGAGTATGTTACATTGATTCTCTGCAGGCACTTTGACAAAAATAAGTTTGTGTTGACATTATTAAGATATTTTAATTCTTATTCAATTGAACTCCGGCTCTTATTTTACTTTATCTGATCATCTCAAACGTGTATAGCTCAGGGCCAACTGCAACTGATTTTAAGGATTTATGAGGTGTTTCTTTCTGTACATTTTGTGTACATTAATCTAGTAGGAGCCAAAACTTTCATGGAACAAAAAGAAATATAACAATATTGAAAAGATGGATGTCAAAAGTGATTTTTTTTTGTACTCTTTATTACATTAGGGCAGTACTCCTGATGGCGGACAGACCAGAGGGATGAAAGTGGGAGTTCCTATTGTGACTGAAGATGATGACTCCCCTACGACTTTGACCAGTGTCATAAATGTCATGCACACTCGTAACACGACCGGCACTAGGACCCGGGAGTAATACGGTCGGGTTTTCAGGAAGCATAAAAGGAGACAAAATGGCGC
This sequence comes from Clarias magur, assembly GCA_013621035.1. Classification (NCBI taxonomy): domain Eukaryota; kingdom Metazoa; phylum Chordata; class Actinopteri; order Siluriformes; family Clariidae; genus Clarias; species Clarias magur. The sequence continues at coordinate 278,029 of QNUK01000570.1, forward strand.
TTCACATTGCTCAGTCAGTGAGTTCGCCCATGCCTTGTCTGACGCTTCGCCGACTATTCTGTGAGTACTCACCAATTCTGGTCGCTTCTTTGATTGAGTGTGTGTTGCTAGAACGCGGGTTTATTTGTGTAGATCCTTGCTCTTTGTGTAAGAGAGTTCTGAAACTAATCGCGTGGTTATCCTGCCTACTCGCGCTGCTTCCGCGTTTGGGTTTACCATCCACGCTACACGGGCTAACTGCTAAGGCTTTTCTGTTCATCCCTCGGTTGCTCGTGACAGAATGACTGAGCCACAAGCAGTAAACCCAGCGGAGTTTGCTCGCCTCTGTGATGTGGTTGACCAGCATGCCGAACTGATCAATAAGCTCCGTGGTGAAGTCGTGTCTCTCCAAAAGGACCTCCAAGACGTTGCGGCCTTGCGCCGCGAGGTGGCGGAGCTACGGCAGGAGAACGCGATCCTCCGTGGGGTGGCTGCTCAGTCGGCTGTTGCCACGCCCGTCGCAGCGGCTGCGGCGCCGTCCCCCCCCCCCTTCTGATGTGTTTATAGCTCTACCGGATAAGTGGGATGGCACAGATGGGAAATGCAGTGTTTTTCTAACCGCGTTGGATCTTGTGTTTGAGTTCAATTCCACCAGATACTCCACAGACCGACTGCGCGTTGCGCTTCTCGTCTCGTTGCTATCCGGGCAGGCAGCTGAGTGGGCCACGGCGGTTCTCCGATCAGATTCAGATACTGCTTATTCATATGGAGAATTCACCCGTCAACTAAAGCTCACATTCGAACATCCTGCTGCTGAGGTGGAGACCGACATGAAATTGTATCATCTGCGGCAGGGAGGGTCGTCCGTGAGCCGATACACAGCGGATTTTCGCACTCTCGCCGTACAGACCACCTGGGGAGACGCCGCCCTCCGGACGGCCTACTACGAGGGACTGGCTTCACGTATTAAAGATGAACTCGCCGGACGGGAGCTTCTGACCACGCTGGAGGGACTAATCCAACTCGCCCTCCGGATTGACCAGCGCCTGCTCTCCCGTCCGAGGCCAGCCCCCCGGACCCTGCCACCCATCACGCCATATTTCTCTCACTCCACGCCCCGACCACCAGCTTTCAACACCACCGCCATGGCACCCGTCGGATCTCCACCTCCCGCCGTGGTTGACACAGGAGCCAGGGAACCCATGCAATTAGGACGCGCCTCCTTGAACGCTGCAGAGCGAGAACGACGCTTCAGGGAGGGACTCTGCGCCTATTGTGGGTCGGCGGCGCATCATAGAGCCATATGCCCTATTCGCCCGGGAAACGGCCAGGCCCGGTGAACCCTGGGAACAGTTCACCGGGCTCCCTCCATCTCTCTGCCACCACACCCAGCGTCTCTCGCCTCATGGTTCAGGTACACCTCCAGTTTGGCCACACACGGGTCAGAAGTACCGCGTTCATCGATTCTGGTGCTGCAGGTAACTTCATTGACTCTTCTTACGCCAAGGAACTGGGGTGGAAATCGAGGCGTTATCCCAGCCGGTTCGAATCACCTCTGTAGATGGTCGGCCCCTCTCCTCCAGTCCCATCACCTCCCAGACCCAACCGATCACCGTCACAATCAACAAACATCAGGAGCAGATCCGATTCTACCTCACCTCCATTTCCTCCCCTCCCATCATCCTTGGACATCCTTGGCTCCTTCAGCACGACCCGCTCATCTCCTGGACACAGAATCGGATCCTTCAATGGGGGCCGGCTTGTACCGAGCTTTGCCTACAGGCTCCGGCTGGGACGTGTTCTAGGGAGTCCGAGGCCCCCGATGTCGACACCAACGCCATCCCGGCCACCTATCGGGACCTGGCTGAAGTATTCTGTAAGCGACGCGCCACCCACCTGCCTCCTCATCGCCCTTACGACCTGGCGATCGACCTTCAGCCTGGTTCCATCCCTCCTCGCGGCCATCTCTACTCACTCTCCACCACCGAGATGCAGGCGATGGAGGAATATGTTTCCAATGCCCTCCGCCAAGGTACCATCCGGCCCTCCTCTTCGCCTGCCGCCGCGGGGTTCTTTTTTGTGAAGAAGGGGGATGGTGATTTACGCCCCTGTGTTGACTATCGGGGGCTTAACAACATCACAGTCAAGAATCGTCATCCTCTGCCTCTTACCAACTCTGCCCTGGACGCCCTCTCTGGTGCCACCATTTTCACAAAGTTGGACCTCCGGAGCGCCTACAACTTGGTGCGAATCAGAGAGGGTGATGAGTGGAAGACGGCCTTCATCACACCTACTGGACATTATGAGAGCCTGGTCATTCCATTTGGACTTTGCAATGCACCTGCAGTTTTTCAACAGTTCATTAACGACGTCCTGAGAGACATGCTAGGTAGATGGGTCTTCGTCTACCTGGACGATATTCTCATCTACTCCCGCTCCGTCAACGAACACATCCAGCATGTCAGAGCGGTACTTAAGAGATTGCTCGCCCATCAATTGTACTGTAAGTTGGAGAAGTGCGCTTTTCACAAGCGCTCCACCACGTTCCTGGGTTTTGTCATCTCGCCCCAGGGTGTGGCCATGGACCCGCAGAAGCTGGAAGTTGTGCGTCATTGGCCCCTACCCAAGACACTTAAGCAACTTCAAAGGTTTCTCGGGTTTGCGAATTTCTATCGTCGCTTTATCCGGGACTACAGTACAGTTGCAGCTCCCTTAACCGCCCTGACCCGACCATCTTCACATCACTTTCACCTTAACTCGGCTGCCATCTCTGCATTTCATGAACTCTGCCACCGATTCACCACTGCTCCGATTCTCCTTCACCCCGACGCCACCAAACCGTTCGTTGTGGAGGTGGACGCTTCGGACGTGGGCGCCGGGGCGGTTCTCTCCCAGCGAGGTCCAGATCAGAAGCTACACCCTTGTAGCTTCTTCTCCAAAAAATTTGATCCCACTCAGCAGCGATACGGAGTAGGGGACCGCGAGCTGCTGGCCATAAAGTGGGCTTTGGAGGAATGGCGACACTGGCTCCAGGGCGCCGGAGAACCATTCATCATCTGGACCGATCACCAAAATCTAATCACTATCCGGAGTTTGAAACAGCTCAATCCAAGACAGGCGCGGTGGGCACTGTTCTTTGAACAATATAATTTCCATCTGTCTTACCGTCCGGGGTCGAAGAACACCAAGGCCGATGCCCTCTCCCGACAACATGAGGAAGACGGCCCCCGGGCGGACCCCGCGCCTGTTCTCCCACCATCCAAAATCATCGCACCACTCTGTTGGGATTTGGAGACGAGGGTCCGCCAGGCACAGGCCACGGAGACCGAACCGGCAGGTGTGCCACCTGGACGACTCTATGTCCCCCACGCCCTAAGAAGCGAGGTCCTCCAATGGGGCCACTCCACTCCGTTCTCCGGCCACCCGGGCGTGGGGCGCACCCAAACATTTATACAGCGTGCCTTTTGGTGGCCCACAATGACAAAGGACATCAAAGAGTTCGTCCAGGCGTGCCCAGTGTGCGCCAGGGCAAGGACCAACCAACAGTCCCCCGTCGGCCCTGGACGCACATTGCCCTCGACTTCATCACGGGCCTGCCGGCCGCCGAGGGAAAAAACACCATTCTGACCATTGTAGATCGGTTCTCCAAAGCTGTGCATCTGGTAGCCCTCCCCGGACTCCCGTCAGCTAAAAGGACAGCCGAGCTGATTTTAGAACACGTAGTCCGTCTGCATGGGTTCCCCAAGGACATCGTCTCGGACAGGGGGCCTCAGTTCACGGCACGGTTCTGGAAGGCCTTCTGCCGTCTGATCAATTCCACCTGCAGTTTGTCATCTGGATACCATCCTCAAACCAATGGTCAGACGGAACGGACCAACCAACAACTGGAGCGCTACCTGAGGTGCTTCGTCGCCGATCGTCAGCGCTCCTGGGCCCGCTATCTCATTTGGGCGGAACTTTCACATAATCTCCACATCTCCTCTGCTACCAACCTAAGCCCTTTTGAGATATGCCACGGTTTCCAGCCTCCAATGTTCGAACACCAAGAACCGGAGGTTGATGTACCGTCGGCCCAACAGTTGGTCCGAAGGTGTCGACGGCTATGGAGTCAAGCCAACACTGCCATTCACCGTGCCAACCACCGCTACACCACGCAACATCGCCGTCGACACCCTCCGGGACGGTTGTACAATGTAGGTGACAAAGTATGGCTGTCTACAAAAAACCTGCACCTCCATACAGAATCCAAGAAGCTATCACCCAGGTTCATTGGTCCATACCGCATCACCCTCCGTATCAATCCTGTCACCTACCGGCTCCAGCTGCCTGCGGCGCTCCGGATCCATCCGGTATTCCACACCTCCCAGCTCAAACCCTTCATCACTTCACCAATGGTTCCACCCACCCACCCTGCTCCTCCTCCCCGTATCATTGAGGGTGGTCCCGCCTACACCGTTCGCCAGATCCTTGACTCACGTCCTCGGGGCAGAGGGCTCCAGTACCTGGTGGATTGGGAAGGTTACGGTCCCGAGGAGCGATCTTGGATTCCGGCTCGGTTCGTCCTAGACCCCGAACTCATCCGGGACTACCGTCGTCGGGTATCCTCCACCCCAGGACCGTCGAGAGTCGGTCCTGGACGGGGGGGTACTGTCATGCACACTCGTAACACGACCGGCACTAGGACACGGGAGTAATACGGTCGGGTTTTCAGGAAGCATAAAAGGAGACAAAATGGCGCTTCACATTGCTCAGTCAGTGAGTTCGCCCATGCCTTGTCTGACGCTTCGCCGACTATTCTGTGAGTACTCACCAATTCTGGTCGCTTCTTTGATTGAGTGTGTGTTGCTAGAACGCGGGTTTATTTGTGTAGATCCTTGCTCTTTGTGTAAGAGAGTTCTGAAACTAATCGCGTGGTTATCCTGCCTACTCGCGCTGCTTCCGCGTTTGGGTTTACCATCCACGCTACACGGGCTAACTGCTAAGGCTTTTCTGTTCATCCCTCGGTTGCTCGTGACAATAAACTTTACTCTTGTGTTGGAGGAAGAGATCGTCTTGCAAGATGCTCCAGATATGCAATCTGCTGTTGCTTAACAGTTTGGCCTTTGACCTGTTTGTCATGGATTTCAGTACCAAAAAATCTGAAGTCCACTTTTGAGGTGATTGAGAAGATGTTCATGGAATTGGGCACTCACTGCTCCTTAAGACTTAACTTCTGCTATGACTTAGCTTTTGTGAGCTGTTTTCAGACTTCAAATCATTATTATTATTATTTTGTACTCTTTTCCTTGTTTTGTGAAATTTAGACTGTAAAAGGCATCTTGTCATGTTTCTTTTAGTTTACTTTTATTTGAAAGTCAAGGAATGTGGTTGTAGTGTGTTTGTAACGATGCGGGTCGCGCGAGGGGCAGAACCGTGCTTAAACTGTTCAGAACGGGCAGATCTGCAAGCTGTTACCACGCGGAGTCCTGAACAGGCAAAAGCATGGCCATTTATACACATGGTTACTAGGCAACGTTGCCGTCAGGCAATCAGCCTGAACGAGCCGAACCTGAACAAGAATTTTTTTATTAAAATCAAATCAAACACTAATAAATAAACAAAGCAAAATAAGAATAAGGAGTAAAAAACATAAAATATGGAAAAAATTTTTTTTACAAATGTGCATTTATGAAGGTGCAATTAAATTGAAAGCAATACTAAAACAAACATGCACCAGTGCTTGTTAGGTGTACAAAATAACTCGGTCCCATTAGATATTACACGCTGACGGCATGGCACACAATGGCATCCTCCTCATCGGACATCAGCTCCAGCATTGCAGTCTGCCACAGTTCTCTCTCTGCATCTGTGTGAACGACTCTACACCTGGACTCCAGTAACTGCAAAACACACCATACGTTAATCCCTAAAAACACTGAGATGTACCAAACTTAATACATACAGTAGATTATGTACACTTACTCATCTGTGTCGGTTTTTAGCCCCTGTCTTAATGGAGTCTCTTAGCTGAGACTTTCCTGGCCGAGACAAAGAGCATTTGCAATGTCTCATAGTAAGTCCTGTTAAATGCTGGATAAAAAGTGACAGAAACAATTCAAATTATTAGCGGGACAAAAATTAAGGGACATGAAAATAAATACAATAACAATTTCTGATTACCCTTTATACACTCAGGGTCTGCATCTGCAAAAGTCATTTTTAATTCCTCCAGCAGATATGTCATCACTGCCTGATTATGAAGTGCACTTATTCTGTGTGGAAAGAGAGTAGTGACATTAATTACATTTAAAATTATTATGTAAAACCCCATACATAGCAGATAAACAAACAACATTCTTACCCAGTTTATGGATCGCCCATGTGATGCACGCTCTTAGCTGTTCTATTCACATGGCTTGACTCTTCCTGCGGTCTTCTCTCATCAAACTTGCACTCAAGTGCATGAAGACGCTGGATAGCCTCTTTGAGAGGAGCAGTGTGTGTAGCTTGCTTCTCCTTCAAACTCTCAAGCAGACAAAGACAAAGGCAAACAAAGGCACACAATGGCCAATCCCCCCACCCGGCTATGATAAGAAGGACAGCACCTCTTTCTGCTAGTCATTAACATACAAAAGGCCTTTACACCTCAGAGCCATCACCTCTCACTGCTAGCTGTGAGGACTCCTAGAAAGTTTCACCGATTCCCGTATACATCCGCATACATGAGGTATCTGGTCGTTTCACAAAATTTCCTTTTGCATTCTCCCTTTCCAAGCACTCTGCCTGTGGCAAGCTTAAAGTTTAGCGGAGATTTCCCATACCATATTTGTCCGGCTACAGCTCTTTTCATGCAGTGAATGTCCCAATTTACCACAGTAGTTACAATTGCCTTCTCTTTTAGGCCATCTACTGTCTTTGTTGTGTTTTACTAAACATAGCTGCTGCTACTCTCACCTTTGCCTTAACATCAGCATCCCTTTCCTGTGTAGCTAACCTGTCAAGGTTACTTCTGAGAGTCATGTTAGATCAAGTTACATCAAGGAATGGCAATGCGTTTCTGTACTCGGCTATAAGGCCACCTGACCAGATGCGGACTAGGGTTCCCTTATCATCAAGCATACTTTCAGAATCCTCAACTATTCCACTGTAAGTTACAGCTGACTGACAAAACCTTTCAGTGTATTCATTTACAGATTCTTCTTTCTTTTGCACACAGTTGGTAATTCTGGATCAGCCTATCTTTGGTTCAATGATATCATTTAGAGTTTCACAACACCTTCTCTCAGATCACCTCTACTGGCATGTTGTAGTTCAGAGGTAACAGCAGACTCAAAACGGTTGAATTCAAATTCAAATTTTTCAAATTCAAATTTTTATTTGTCACATACACAGTCATACACAGTACGATATGCAGTGAAATGCTTATACGACCGCTCCGTGACCTTAAATATTTTTACAAATGGAAACTATAAAACAAGATTCCAGCAAAGTTTAAAAAAAATATATATATAAAATCTGAAGTATAATATAATATATTACAACTTAACTTACGTCTGTGAAAAACTTGAGGTAGTATTTTGAAAATGAGATGAGGGGGATGAGAAAAGAAGTCCTTGAAGTGTGCAAATGTGCATATATGTGCAAATGTGCATTGACATAATTGTCTGTTCTGTGTGTGCAAAAAAATGCAGAGGTGTTTTAGTCCAGTGTATTGGTTTGATTGAGAGACCGTATCGCCTGCGGGAAGAAGCTCCTTCACAGTCTCTCTGTATTGGCCTTGAGGGAGCGGAAGCGCTTCCCAGACCGCAACAGAAAGAACAGTCCATTACCGGGGTGGCTGAGATCCTTCATGATCTTCCTGGCCTTGGTCCAGCACCGCTTGCTGTAGATCGAGTGCAGGTCAGGGAGCTCAGTTCGGATGATGCGCTCAGCTGATCGCACCACCCTCTGTAGGGCTCGTCTGTCCTGCATAGTGCTGTTCCCGAACCAGGTTGTGATGTTTCCCGTCAGGATGCTCTCTATGGTGCAGGAGTAAAAGTTCCTGAGCACCTTAGAGGGCAGTCTAAAGTCTCTCAGGCGTCTGAGGTGGTAGAGACGCTGTCGGGCCTTTTTCACCACGGTGTTGATGTGACAGGACCATGACAGGTCCTGCGTGATGTGAACACCGAGGTACTTGAAGCAGTCCACTCTCTCCACTGGGCTCTCGTTGATGACGGGGGTCTGGTAGTTCTGCTTAGTGCAGAAGTCCACTATCAGCTCCTTTGTCTTACTGACATTTAGAAGAAGGTTGTTCCTCTGGCACCAGTTCTCCAGATTTCCAATCTCCTTCAGGTAGGCCGTCTCGTCGTTGTCAGAGATCAGGCTCACCACGACGGTGTCGTCAGCAAACTTAATGATGGTGGTGGAGCTGGTAGTGGTCGCACAGTCATGTGTGTACAGAGAGTACAGCACGGGGCTCAGAACACAGCCCTGTGGGGCTCCAGTGCTGAGAGTGAGAAAGGCTGAGACGTGTCCACCCATCCTTACTGCCTGTGGTCTCCCAGTTAGGAAATTAGAGATCCACTGACACAGAGATGAGCTGAGTCCCAGGTGCTCCAGCTTGGTGGTGAGTGTGGAGGGAATTATGGTATTAAATGCTGAGCTGTAGTCGATGAAAAGCATTTTAACATAATTCCCCCTTCTAGTGTTGTGTGGAGGAGATGAGAGATGGCATCATCTGTAGAGCGGTTCAGGCGGTATGCAAACTGTAGTGGGTCCAGAGTGTTGGGTAGTGAAGAGATGATGAAGTCTCTGACCAGCCGTTCAAAGCACTTCATCACCACTGATGTGAGTGTTACAGGTCGATAGTCATTGAATTCAGATTCCGTTAGAATTTGTGACATCAGCTGTGTGACTTCTTCAAGTGACATGTTGTAGAGACGCATTTTGCTGATCCAAGCTTGTCTAAATTCAGGAAAATTAGTGCGTGCTGATGGTAAGCTCTGGGATAGTCTCTCTATATCTATATCTATATTTAGCAACAGTTTGCACTTGGACAACAGAAGAGTTGGGAGTAACACTTTCAATTTCTTCAATCCCCTGAGATCTCTTTCTAGCACCACATACTTTCAAAGAATTTACAGGCACATCAGTTACTGATGGGATGGCTTCATTGGTTTCAAAGAAAGCTTATAAATCAGGATAGTTGTTATCAGACTGACTAACTTCATCCGCATCAGTTCTTACTGAAGCTTTGTTGCGGTTCAATTTCTTGGTCAACGAGGATACTCTAGCATGGAGTTCTTGGATCTGTTCCTCTAGCCGTGAGATATGCTGAGACTGCTGCGTAGCTAGCGCTAACCCAAATTCTCTATGGCAGCAGATAATGCCTTTCACATTTTTCTTGCAAATACATGCTCCTAATACCTTTTTACATTCATCTACAGACCACGTCTTGTCTGGATGGATCTCATACTTCTGAGTCAGGTCTTTTCTCACTTGCTCAGTAACTATAATGTTCATTTGAAATCCTAACAGTGACTTGAATTCACTATCAGACCATGAAGGAGTCGCAAGACCACCCTTTTCAGTTGTGGGGATCAGTCTAGCATTCTTCTTAAACATTTTGTGAATTTGTTTGTTACCAGACAATCAAGACACTAAAACTTCTCTGATCAACAGAGGCTTGTTACGCTTGTTCACACAAAACACTAAAAATTCTCTGATCAACAGAGGCTTGTTATGCTTGTTAACACAAAACACTAAAAACACTTCTCTGATCCACAGAGGCTGGTTACACTTGTTAATACCTATCAACAATTGTTAATCTTCCATGGCAAAGCAGTTAATGCTAATCTTCTCTGAAGAAACAGAGGGTAACACAATTATTAGCACATAATTCTAATCTTCCCTGCCGAAACAGACGAAAAACACACAAATATTAGCATGTAATGCTAATCTTCCCTGCCTGAACAGAGGATAACAAACACAAATATTATCACGTAATGCTAATCTTTCCTGCCTGAACAGAGAATAACACACACATATTAGCATGTAATGCTAATCTTCCCTGCCTGAACAGAGGATAACACACAAATATTAGCACATAATGCTAATCTTCCCTGTCTGAACAGAGGATAACCATCTCTAAAAATAATTTTTTAGAGGATAACTTAGTTAACCAAACCCTACAGCTCTCTGTTAACTCTTCTCTGACTGCGCAGAGGATAACAAATTTGTACTGGTCTTAAAGATTCTTTTGAATAGAGTTGCCCTCACCAATCTTTGGTTGCACAGGAAGATGCGATCTGGATTCAGGTGAGGAGCCGGATAGAGCACGGCACCAAAACTGTTGTGAATTTTTCTTCCTTTGTTGAATCCGAGACCAGGAGACATTGGGATATCTTTCCAGCAGATGTTACTCTTTATTGAAAACCCGCTGTGCGTCGCTGCAGTCATCCAAGTCTCAAAATTATAACTCCATTCTGGAGAGTTTATACTTTACAAGGGGGAGCGATACAAAGAGGTGGAGACAATCTAAACAAAGCATAGTGTAGTACAGGAATCAGCCTGGTACCGGAAGTTCCCCAGCCCTGATCTCATCAGTACCTTTGTGCCTTTCAAATGCATAGCTAATCTAACAGTATGACAGCCTGACAGTATCGCCCAGACCTTCACATTATCATAGAGACAAAGGCACAGCCCGGCCTTGAGATTAGGATTCACATTTACCTTGGGACCCTACACAGTGGTCAGGAAGTACATGAAGACAAAAGGTTAATGTCTCAGACACCTGGCTTACCAGACTTGATGTCCTTAGAATGTCATAATCTTTACCTCAAAATGTAAAACCCAATGTACATTACTTTTCAGTTTATATACTATTCTGTTGGAACCTAGGTTTAACTTTTTTATAAATTTGTAATCCTACAACATATAGATCTATAGAAAGCTTAAAGTGTTTACTTTTAAATGTAGCAAGCTTAATCAAAAATAAATGTTCTCAGTTTATGTAATCCATATGACTCTAACGAGAGATATAGTCTTTCTGCCACACTTCATTCACTGATAATGACCTGAGACAGGACTCGCCCCATCAGGAGACGTGAATGAACAAATATAAACATGAAGTGCTACAGGCTTTTTATAAAAAATAATCATCTGGCTTTTTTGCTGTATGTGTCCAGCATTGAATAATTATTTCATCCATTATTTGACCACGGCTGGAAATAATAGCTGCAATGTGATTGTGGATTTGTGACTAAAATAAAGTTGTTCATTGGCGTGTGTGAACCTGCAGCTCGTACTTTCACTTTACAAAAGGTGCAGACATACCCCACCAGAAAGTCATTGCCTCTTGCAATAATGCAGATCAAACATACTACACCTGTCCATAAATAAAAAGGAATATTTAAGCATATACGTGAAATGTATTTCACTTAAATATTACAGATTAAAACAAGGAAAGTGGATGTGCTAAGCTCCAGTTCATTGGGATGTGGACCGAAGGTCCAGGAAGGAAACGGGTTTCGTCATTTTACAAAATCTGAATATATTCAGTAAATTTATTAATTACACTCAAAGTATCAAATCCAACTATGAAGTCTGATTTAACTGATACCATTAAACATTTTATTTGTTTCTATTTATGTTTGTCACGGGCGTGGCAAGGATCCAAGCGCAGAGTGAACATTTACTGTTTCTCTGAACGAGCTCTGTAGCGCGAATGCAGAGTAGAGCCGGTGTATGTAAAAAGCGAGTGCAGCGCTTAGAGTCAATGAGCTCAGTGGCTGGAATGCGGAAGTGCCGAGAGCGCGCTCACTGTTTTTCTGAATGTGCTCCGTGGCAGGAATGCGGAAGTGCCGAGTCGGCGCTTATAGAAAGTGCATACGCTGTTTGCAGACGATGACAATCCTGCGAAGTGAGGCAGACGAATTGCGCAGGCTGCTAGATCCGAAACAGTAGCTCATGGTTGATGAACAGGCAGAGGTCAGAAATGTGAAACCGAGAAAGTCCGTGATCAGAGCTCGTGATCGAAAAACAAATCCGAGGGTCAGCAACAGTAAATCCGTAAAGACGAAGGGAGTATGCGTGAGACAAATACGAGGCCGTGAAAACAGAGCATGGTCAAGATCCGGGAGTTCAAAGCAGAGAGAAACGCTGGAATACTGGGTATGGATAGCACACAATAATCTGTCAGAGAACTGTTGTCTGAAGGTGTGTTAAATAGAGAGCTGTGATGATCAGGAATTGAGAACAGGTGTGTTTGGAGCGGTGAATGAGGTGGTGAAAAGCAAGGGACGGGATGGATCGTGGAGCAGGAGTGTGCAGGTGATCATGATCTTGACTGAGACATGGGCATGACCTGGCGTGCTGTGACAATGTTTATTTTTTGCTGGCAAAATACATTTTAGGCAGAGACATCTGCTCGATCTATTTAATTAATTTAAACCCCTCAATTCTGCCAATTCCCCCCATCAGTGAAACCAACCTATCCTGAATGAAAGGTGAGAAGAGAGATTACAGTAACTGGGGGTCTGCATGTGTTCACCTTGGAGCGCGCTGTCACGTTGTATTGAGCGAATAGACTAAAACAAAAACAAAATCATGTTTGCTTCAGCATTGGAGACAATATTGTTTTAGGCTAACTTTATTAAAGATTATACACTTCCATATTCTTTGTTGTACTTCATCTTTTTGCACACGTGTGTGCATCTTTAAATTCGAACAGAAAATAATAGTGAGTTGGTAGGCACGTTATGTAACTTAAACGGCTGAATGAAGTTAAATATGCACAGTAAATTAATAATTGCGTTTGCTTTACATTTGAGCACTCGTGTAAATAGCTTTTTCATTATATATACTACCATATCATATATGTGTGTCTAATACTGTTTTATTCATATTTTACATTACATGCAGTTTGTAATTTACTTACAATTGTACTTTTAAAATATAACCTACGTATCTACAGTATAAGCATATTTAACTACTTCAGCCGTGAATGAGAAATTTGGTCTGGCTTTTAGATAAAGTCCTTATTTGATATAATTTTATTATTTAATTAATTATCTTATTATAAATACAATTCTTATTCTCTATATTCTTGTCAAATATAGTCTTTCAGAGCAAGCACGGTGTCAGAAGATTCTGCTGAATCTCTTCTGACCTTTCATTCACGATAGGTGTGAATTTATCCAACTGGGTTCGCTGTTGGCAAATACTGTAGGTGGGGTTTAGATGAATTAACAAGACAGAGCGGATGTCTCTGCCTATATATATATATATACACACACACGTGGACAAAATTGTTGGTACCCTTCGGTCAATGAAAGAAAAACTCACAATGGTCACAGAAATAACTTTAATCTGACAAAAGTAATAATAAATAAGAATTCTATGAATGTTAACCAATGAAAGTCAGACATTGCTTTTCAACCATGCTTCAACAGAATTATAAAAAAAAATGAACTCATGGAACAGGCCTGGAAAAAAATGATGGTACCCCTAACTTAATAGTTTGTTGCACAACCTTTTGAGGCAATCACTGCAATCAAACGATTCCTGTAACTGTCAATGAGACTTCTGCACCTCTCTGCAGATATTTTGGCCCACTCCTCATGAGCAAGCTGCTCCAGTTGTTTCCGGTTTGAAGGGTGCCTTTTCCAGACAGCATGCTTCAGCTCCTTCCAAAGATGCTCAATAGCTGTGTTTTTTGGGTCATTGTCCTGTTGCAAGACCCATGACCTGCGACTTGGTCATGTTCACCCTTAGGGTGACACTATGATTATTCCTTATTTATTATCATGCTTACTTACTTAGAGAGATTCTGTTTGATGCAGTTTGACCTGTATATCAACTTGATAACTAGCGAATCCTATTAAATGCCACATATGTTTATCCCCAAGGGTGAACATGACCAAATTACAGCATAAACACCATTTTTTCTTCTTCCCATGGTACCTTTACTAACATTTAAAACTATTTATTATAATATGTGGTTCAGAGATGTATAATAAACCGAAAAGATAAACACAAAAAAGATGGACAGCTCACTCACTCACTCACTCAATCATCTATACCGCTTAATCCTGTATTCAGGGTCACGGGGGGCCTGGAGCCTATCCCAGGAGACTTAGGGCATATGGCAGGGTACACCCTGGACAGGGTGCCAATCCATCGCAGGGCACAGACACACACACTCACTCATTCACACACTACAGACAATTTGGGAACGCCAATGTCTTTGGACTGTGGGAGAAAACCGGAGTACCCGGATCGAACCCAGACCCTGGCGGTGCAAGGCGACAGTGCTAACCACTACACCACCGTGCCGCCCAAGATGGACAGCTATTTATTTAATTATCATTATTATAATAATAATCATTATTTATCAACATCCATCCATCAATGCAGTATGTCTGCATTTTTATCGTTAAATCACATGCGTTTATCAACTTTTGATCAAAACACTGCCGTTTGTAAAGTGAAACTGCGAGCCATGGTTTTGAAATGAATTGTAGATTAATTTTAAAGCGCGATTTAGGGCATCTCATTTCATTATTATAAACATAATGCATGAATTACACTCGAACGGGCGGTAGAGCTCTGATTAGACTACATACAGTAGGCTCAACATATCGGAGCCCAAGCCTCATTTACATTAAAACTTTTAATTAACAAATATTGTTAAGTTAACAGAATTCAGCAGAATCTTCTGACACCGTGCTTGCTCTGAAGGACTATATTCGACAAGAATATAGAAAATAAGAATTGTATTTATAATAAGATAATTAATTAAATAATAAAATTATATCAAATAAGGACTTTATCTAAAAGCCAGACCAAATTTCTCATTCACGGCTGAAGTAGTTAAATATGCTTACACTGTAGATACGTAGGTTATGTTTTAAAAGTACAATTGTAAGTAAATTACAAACTGTATGTAATGTAAAATATGAATAAAACAGTATTTGTCACGGGCGTGCGTGGGGGTGAAGGATCCAAGCGCAGAGTGAGCTTTTACTGTTTCTCTGCACGAGCTCTGCAGCGCGAATGCAGAGTAGAGCCGGTGTATGTAGAGAGCGAGTGCAGCGCTTAGAGTCAATGAGCTCAGTGGCTGGAATGCGGAAGTGCCAAGAGCGCGCTCACTGCTTTTCTGAATGGGCTCCGTGGCAGGAATGCGGAAGTGCCGAGCCGGCGCGTGTAGAAAGAGCATACGCTGTTTGCCGGTGATGACAATCCCGCAAAGCGAGGCAGACGGATCGCGCAGGCTGCTAGATCCGAAACAATAGCTCGTGGTCGATGAACAGGCAGAGGTCAGAAATGTGAAACCGAGAAAGTCCGTGATCAGAGCTTGTGGTCGATAAACAAATCCAAGGGTCAGCAACAGTAAATCCGTATAGACGAATGATCCGTAGCGTAAGACAAAGACGAGGTCGTGAAAACAGAGCGTGGTCGAGATCCGGGAGTTCAAAGCAGAGAGAAACGCTGGAATACTGGGCATGGATAGCACACAATAATCTGGCAGAGAGCTGTTGTCTGAAGGTGTGTTAAATAGAGAGCTGTGATGATCAGAAATTGAGAACAGGTGTGTTTGGAGCGGTGAATGAGGTGGTGAAAAGCAAGGAACGGGATGGATCGTGGAGCAGGAGTGTGCAGGTGATCATGATCTTGACTGAGATATGGGCATGACCTAGCGTGCTGTGACAGTACCCCCCCCTCTACGAACGACACCTGGCGTTCTTGAGGGTGCCTCGGGGTGGAGATTGTGAAACTCTGTGATCAGAGAGCGGTCCAAGATGAACCTGGCTGGTACCCAACTTCTTTCCTCGGGTCCATAGCCCTCCCAATCCACCAGGTACTGGAGGCCGCGCCCACGGCGGCGGGACTTAAGGAGTCTGCGGACGGTAAAGGCTTCACCCCCATCTATAAGTCGAGGTGGAGGAGGAGGGCGTGGGGTTGGTGACAAAGGACATGGGACCAAACGGCGGACATGGGAGACGTGGAACGTGGGGTTAATTCGCCGCATGGACAATGGCAGGGCCAGTCTGATGGAGCATGGATTAATGACACGAGAGATTGTGAATGGGCCAATGAACTTAGGCGAGAGTTTCTGGGAAGTAGTCTTGAGTGGTAGGTTACGTGTGGAGAGCATAACTCTTTGTCCAACTCTGTAAACTGGAGCAGCTGAGCGGTGGAGATTGGCCTTGCGCTGAAAAATGGCCACAGAACGTTGTAATTGAGCACGAGCTCGTTGCCATGTCCTTTTACAACGACGGATGAAGGCTTGAGCTGAAGGGACAGCAGTTTCTTCCTCCTGGGTTGGAAACAGTGGTGGTTGATAGCCGAGGCAACACTGAAAAGGTGACATGCCTGTGGAGGAGGTGGGGAGCGAGTTATGCGCATACTCAATCCAAGGGAGGAAACGACTCCAAGAAGCTGCATCCTGTGAGGTCATGCATCTCAGAGATTTCTCCAATTCTTGATTCATGCGCTCGGTTTGACCATTGCTCTGAGGGTGAAATCCTGATGAGAGGCTGGGGGTGGCGCCAATAAGGCCACAGAAGGCTTTCCAAAATTGTGCAGAGAACTGCGGGCCCCTATCCGAGACTATATCCGATGGGAGGCCGTGGATTCTGAAAACGTGGGAGATAAGGAGTTCAGCCGTTTCCTTGGCAGACGGAAGCTTTGGTAGCGGAATGAAGTGGGCTGACTTGGAAAACCGGTCAACAACTGTTAAAATGCAGGTATTATTGTTGGAAGGTGGCAATCCGGTTATGAAGTCCAGTGAAATGTGAGACCAAGGGCGATGGGGAATGGGAAGGGGTCTTAGGAGTCCCTCAGGCGGACGATTTGTTGTTTTATTCCTGGTGCAGATATCACAAGACGCCACAAAGCTTTTGACATCCTCCTTGATAGTCGGCCACCAGAAGCGTTGATTGAGCATTGAGAAGGTGCGAGTCGCCCCTGGGTGACAGGCTAGCCTGGAGCTGTGGCCCCATTCCAAGACTTGGGAGCGAACAGACAGCGGGACGAAAAGTAGACCAGGAGGGACATTACTGGGGCCTGGCTCCTGTTCAAGAGATTGCAGGACCAGGTTTTCCACATCTAACTGGGTTACAGCTATAAGGCACTGGGGGGGAAGAATGGTTTCCCTTGTGGATATGTCCTGGGGGGCGGGAAACTGTCGGGAGAGGGCATCGGGCTTAGTATTCTTGGTTCCTGGGCGATATGACAGTATGAAGTTAAACCGTGAAAAGAACAGTGACCAGCGTGCCTGACATGAATTGAGTCTCTTGGCTGACTTGAGGTATTCTAGATTCTTGTGATCAGTCCAAACAAGAAATGGGTGTTCAGCTCCTTCCAACCAATGTCTCCATTCTTCGAGGGCAACCTTGACTGCTAGCAACTCACGATCCCCAATGTCATAGTTCCATTCAGGGGGCGTGAGCCGACGAGAAAAGAAAGAGCATGGATGAAGTTTGTTGTCCTTTGGTGTTTTCTGAGAAAGCACGGCTCCCACTCCTGTCTCGGAAGCATCAACTTCGACAATGAACTGGAGAGATGGATCAGGAAAGGTGAGGATGGGTGCTGTGTTAAAGCGCTGCTTGAGCTCATTGAAGGCCTTCTCTGCTAGGGGGTTCCATCGAAAGGGGATCTTGGTGGATGTGAGAGATGTGAGTGGGGCTGCCACCATGCTGTAGTCACGGATAAAACGCCGATAGAAATTGGCGAAGCCCAAAAAGCGTTGAAGCTCCCGCCTTGACGATGGTGTTGGCCAATCCGTGACGGCCTTTACCTTGACTGGGTCCATCTGCATACCTGATGGTGAAATGGCATACCCCAGGAAGGAGGTGGACTCACAGTGAAACTCACACTTCTCAGCCTTGACATAGAGTTTATTTTCCAGCAGACGTTGAAGGACCTGACGCACGTGGAGCTTATGTTCCTCTAAGGAGTGAGAGAAGATTAAAATGTCGTCAAGGTAAGCAAACACAAAAACGTTGAGAAAGTCTCTAAGGACATCATTAATGAGTGCCTGAAAAACTGACGGTGCATTGGTCAGACCAAATGAAACAACCAGGTACTCATAATGACCCGTAGGGGTGTTGAATGCAGTCTTCCACTCATCACCCTCTCTTATCCTGACCAGGTGGTAAGCGTTTCTTAGGTCTAACTTGGAAAACAGGCGGGCATCCTGGAGTAATTCAAACGCGGTAGACATGAGGGGAAGCGGGTAGCGGTTCTTGACTGTAATCTCATTAAGGCCTCTATAATCGATGCAGGGTCTGAGGGACTTGTCCTTTTTTTCCACAAAGAAAAAGCCCGCCCCTGCAGGGGAGGAGGAAGGGCGTATGATTCCAGCTGAAAGTGACTCAGAGATGTATTTTTCCATGGCTTCTCTCTCGGGACGTGAGAGAGAGTAGAGTCGCCCTTTAGGTGGAGTGGTGCCTGGAAGTAGGTCGATGGCACAGTCATATGGACGGTGAGGAGGTAATGAGATGGCATGTGACTTACTGAACACCTGGCGAAGGTCGTGGTACTCGGCAGGGACCTTGGAAATGTCAGGGATCTCCTCCAGAGAGGTGGGCAAGACGCTTCTGGTGGCAGCGGAACGGAGGCATGAGGAGTGGCAAGTAGGGCTCCAATCCAGGATGCTTCTCCTTGCCCAGTCGATGTGAGGGTTATGTAGTTTTAACCATGGAAGACCCAGAACTATAGGTGCATGAGAACTCTTAATGATGAGGAACGTGGTGGTCTCAACATGATTACCAGAAAACTGCAATGTGACTGGAGCAGTGCGGTGGGTGATTGAGGAGAGCTTGCTGCCATCAAGGGCCTGTACGCTAAATGGTTGGTTAAGTGGGGTGTGTGGAATCTTGAGTTGAGAAACCATAGCTGAGGAGATTAAGTTCTGGTCTGCTCCAGAGTCTACTAGGGCGTGTGTGACGTGAGGCCGGTTGTCATAAATCAGGGTCACTGGGAAGCGAGAGCGAAGGTTAGGAGATGGGTGTTGTGTAGAACTGCCCCGTACCCCCAGAACTACCGGGGTGTCCCGGCTTTTTAATGGACAGGTTCGTACGACGTGGCCAACCTGACCACAGTAGAAGCAATCACCATCATCCTTCCGACGTTGACGTTCCTTGGACGAGATGTGCGCGCAGTCGACCTGCATAGGTTCTGGGGGGGGCTTAGGTGTGTCTGTGTTAGGAGCGGGTACGTTGAGGAACTGACGAGACTCCCTTTGTCGTGTTCGTTTGCGGGCGTCAATACTTGTAGCCAGGTCAATGAGCCCCTGAAGGTTGGAAGGGAGCTCTCGGGCTGCTAACTCATCCTTGACTGGGTCAGAGAGTCCGTGAAGGAATGTGTCGAAGAGTGCCCGATTCTTCCAACCACAAGAGGGAGCCAGAGTCCAAAAATCAATAGCATAATCAGAGACAGATCGAGATCCCTGACGTAGTTCAAGTAACTGAGCTGCTGCCTGACGCCCCGTGAATGAACGATCGAAAACCTGTCTCATTTCATCCGTGAAAGTCTTGTACGTGTAGCAGCAGGGCATCTGGGCATCCCATAAGGCTGTCCCCCATTCTCTTGCTTTACCAGAAAGGAGAGTGATGATGTAGGCAACCTTGGAGCGTTCAGTGGGAAAAGATGATGCCTGCAGCTCAAGCACAAGGGAGCACTGAGATAAAAATGAGCGGCAGGTGGACGGATTTCCGTCGTAAGTGGGCGGTGCAGGGAGGCATGGTTCATGATTGATAGAGTGCCCAGGAAGAGGAGGCTGGAGAATGGGAGCTGGATGTGCTTGTGTTTGCTTTATTTGCAAGATGAGAGCAGCTAAAGCCTCTGTAACGTTATGGAGGGAGCAAGTTATCTGCTGGATATTCTGCTGGTGAGTGTCCAAGAGCACCCCCTGTTTCTCTAGTGCCCCTCTTAATTGTACAGCCTCTGCTGGATCCATTAATGGCCAGATTATACTGTCACGGGCGTGCGTGGGGGTGAAGGATCCAAGCGCAGAGTGAGCTTTTACTGTTTCTCTGCACGAGCTCTGCAGCGCGAATGCAGAGTAGAGCCGGTGTATGTAGAGAGCGAGTGCAGCGCTTAGAGTCAATGAGCTCAGTGGTTGGAATGCGGAAGTGCCGAGAGTGCGCTCACTGCTTTTCTGAATGGGCTCCGTGGCAGGAATGCGGAAGTGCCGAGCCGGCGCGTGTAGAAAGAGCATACGCTGTTTGCCGGTGATGACAATCCCGCAAAGCGAGGCAGACGGATCGCGCAGGCTGCTAGATCCGAAACAATAGCTCGTGGTCGATGAACAGGCAGAGGTCAGAAACGTGAAACCGAGAAAGTCCGTGATCAGAGCTCGTGGTCGATAAACAAATCCAAGGGTCAGCAACAGTAAATCCGTATAGACGAAAGATCCGTAGCGTAAGACAAAGACGAGGTCGTGAAAACAGAGCGTGGTCGAGATCCGGGAGTTCAAAGCAGAGAGAAACGCTGGAATACTGGGCATGGATAGCACACAATAATCTGGCAGAGAGCTGTTGTCTGAAGGTGTGTTAAATAGAGAGCTGTGATGATCAGAAATTGAGAACAGGTGTGTTTGGAGCGGTGAATGAGGTGGTGAAAAGCAAGGAACGGGATGGATCGTGGAGCAGGAGTGTGCAGGTGATCATGATCTTGACTGAGATATGGGCATGACCTAGCGTGCTGTGACAGTATTAGACACACACATATATGATATGGTAGTATATATAATGAAAAAGCTATTTACACGAGTGCTCAAATGTAAAGCAAACACAATTATTAATTTATTGTGTATATTGTGTATACAAGTATTTTAAAAAAAGACTGTAAATATATGCCGAATTATTTTTTAAGGTGTGCCAGCTGGCACTATTCTTATATTGCTCTTTGTCAGGGTAAATCGTTCAGTCATAACCCTGTAAAATTCCATATACTGTAAATAGGTACTGTACATCTGCATGAATAAACCGAGATGCCCATCTCCGTGAAAATGGCGAATTCAAGGAAAGGCTCCCCCGCGCTAGGTTTTGTGCGGACAACTGAGCTTCTACGGATTCTAAAATTGACAGTTACTGAGAGGAGAGTATTGCAGGAGAGAAGAAAATGAAGAATAAATACATATCAGTATTCAAAGTTAGAGCCCGACACGCTTATGAGCTCTGTCGCTTTATCAACAATGTCAATGGGTGCCAAAGAGAGAGAACACATGTATGGCTTCAGTAGACACACAATACTTCAGATTGAAACACGACTGCCCCCTACAGGTAATGAACGGCATTTTCACAACTTCCCGCGAGCTGCCGCAGAAGCGTGCAAGATCCCTTTTCTCGAAACGTGCGTTCTTAATTGCCAGATCTGTACTACCTTATGTAGCTTAGCACAAACAGGTTAGCTCACAGGTGGCTAAGCTAATGTCTTATAGTATGTAGATTACAGATGGTTGTCAGTATCAACTATGGTGTAAATGGTGTTTATGGTGTAAATAATATATTTCACCCTGTTTTGGATAGCTTCATATTATGGTAGCTATTTGGTTCAGTTTTTAGTTAGCTTATGACACTGATATCTATAATGTTATTTATCACAAAAACTTTAGCTCCTGTTGCCTAAAATACTGCCTTATTGTACTTTTGTCATAAATCAGGGTCACTGGGAAGCTTACAGATAATTGTGATATTAAGGTGTAAATGTAAATCGTATTGCAAAAAGTATAATGCCAGGTATGCAATGTTCACTTGTCTCTTGAGTTAACAAGAATTGCTTTTCGAGAGAGGCACAAAGTTGTATGACTGTGTATAGGGTGTAAAAGTGGGCTTTTACAAACCTAACACCCTTTCTTCATAGTGCACTGTTTTACCCTGAATGTCTGTTTGCACGGTCATATTTACAGTATGCCAGAAATGTGCCTTCTGTGTATAAGATCATCTGTGTCCCTCTTCCCTCAATCCTGGACATTTACTTTGCATTAGGTGAAAGAGGTGACATTTATATGTTTATAAGTAAGAAAAATACACAAATGTCAGGACATGTCAGAACTACTTCAGGGCCCATAAACCTGCAGACCAGGGCCAAGCTCACTCATTTACACTCCTGTCGTGTGAAAGTGTCCCTGAGAGGTTGGTCTCGTCTCGTTTTTATTTTTATTTTATTTTATTTTTTTATCAAAACCTATTTGCTGTTCATTGTTAAATTATCATATTGTTACAAATGTGCATATTGTATATATTGTTACATATTACATAATGTTAATATCGTTTGTGTTGGCCAATAAAGCTGATTTTATACTGATTCTGTTTTATATTTTACATATTGATCTTCCATGTATTCTGGCTTTTATACCATACCAACATTAGATGGGGTGGTGAACAGCATAGTATCATGGCACTATAATGCTGGTCAACAGCATACCAGCAAAATGTATGCTGGTCATCAAAACACAACATATGCTGGTATAATGGTAACCAGCTATGCTGGTCTATGCTGTTTTTTTCAGCAGGGTTGTCACAAACCAATCCTCTGGTTGTTCAGCCCACGAAGATGTAAAATTGGAGGCACCCCCCATCTCTCTTGGAAAACAAGAAATACCGACTGTAATAGCCTGACTCTCTGTCTGGCAGGGGAATCGATCCCTGTCCTTGATGCCCGTGAGGTTAAGCCACAGATGTCTCTCCATGGCAACCATGACAGCCATAGAACGGCCAATAGCATGTGCCGTCTGCTTGGTGGCACGGAGAGATAAATCTGTGGATCGGCATAGCTCTACAAACACTGCGTCGTCAATAGACCCGCCAGTGCTCAGATCTCTGAACAGCTTTCCCCACCAACGAAGATGTTAGTCTACACGGCTTGGTGGGGACTGTGGGCATTTTCAGGGAGGATGAGCTCCTAGGAGAAAGATAGCCCGCAAGAGTCTCTTCAATCTGGGGCATCATCATATAACCCCGCTCTTTCGCATCAACAACACTCAAATAAATCTATGTCGATGGCACAAAAACACGGGATGAATAGAGCTTATTCCATGAATGAGTTAACTCGTCATGGAGGTCGCCAAAGAAGTGGAGGGACCGTCGTTGAGGCCCCTCCCCCCCGGCCACCCGACAGAAACCTGTTTCTAACTTTGAGCGCTTGGGGATTTTTTTTTTCTTGCTCCTGCGGCTAGTCGAGGTGTAATCGTTCGACTGCCCACATTACTACTTCTCTAGTAATTCCTAATATGCCTGCTCATCCCTAGAGGAGCTCTCTGAGGTGGCAATCTCCATCTCTGCCGAAGCAAGAGAGGAAGTCTCTTCTACTCATTCACAAGAAGTGCCGGGGCTCACTTGCAAAGTGAACGCTAAAGCTTCCTGATCCAGCGAGAGCGCGTGAGAAAAGGAAGATTCCGTCTCACGCGCGTCTGCCAGATCGGCACTTGAACCCCAAGAATGAGACGCGGCTCGCAGTTTCTCTTTAAAGAAGGTGAGTCATGCGCGAAGCACCTTAATAGGGAGGAGATCATAGTGCTCACAGTCTCCCTCGAGCCCGAGGAGAGCCTGCTCTACCCCCAAACACTCAAGACAGTGAAGATCGCTGTCTGAGAGAGATCTCTCACACGGAGGCACGCATCTCCTCTCAAACTCTGCCATAACTGGTGAGTAATCTAACACTTTCTTTTGTTTTTTTGCACACGCACGCAAACACAATGCAGTGCTTGAAGACAAAAAGACCTGAAGATGTTTCCGGTTCAGTCCTATTTATAACCTGCAGGTGCACCTCATCAGATGACGTCACTTATCCAAGGTTATATAAGCCAAAGTTTGGCATGTTTGATACACACATGCTTCACAACCGGTTGAACAAAGAGATGTTCCCATAGAGTTTTCATGCAGCATCGAGTGTAGCTTTATTTCACAAAAAGTCTTTGGTGTTGTTTTTGATCATGGACCTGGCCTCTTTACGGTTGTAAAGAGGCCAGGTCCATGATCAAAAACAACACCAAAGACTTATCATATTTGATTGTTAAAACACTTGAAGTTGTTGTTGGTATTCCTACAGGTGCATCTCAATAAATTAGAATACATCGAAAATTTTATTTCGAAAAAGTTATTCAATTCAAAATGTGAAACTCATATTATATAGATTCACTACACTACTACAGCTGTAAGCCATAATCATCAAAATTAAAAGTAAAAACACTTGAGATATTTAAGTCTGTGTAGTGAATCTGTATAATATACAAGTTTCTCATTTTGAATTGTGAAAATAAAAATTTTGGAAAATTTAGAACTTTCATATGTTTTGCTTAGGTCCCACAAGGTTAGTCATAGTTTCTGTAAGACAATTAGATAAAAATTTAACATTTTAAAGAGATGAAAGGACTATTGTATTAGGCTACATTTGTTAAAGGTTATACATAATAAACCTTTAACAAATGTTTTGTGTTTTGAAACCTTACATGGTAAATGGTTTGCTAATAGTAGACGTTACCTTAGAAATTAAGTATTTTAGGGATTATTTTTGTAAAAAAATCACAGATAGTTATAATTTTTGTATTTTAGAATGACGAAACGAAAGTACAAATTGTACTTGGAGCCAAACAGCACAATCACATTACCCCCACCAAGATTGAAAAGAGAACAATTGGATGAAAGTTTGTTTATGAGAAATATGTGTGTAACCTTTGAAAAGTAGCATGCATATTATTTATTTTGTTGTTCAAATGAATTCTTCCCTGGTAACCTTTAATGTTTAAAGGTTGTAGATGATTTTGTAAATGTTTACACCCATTGTCCTTCACCAGTGGCTCTGCTATGTCCCTCCCCTGTGCCATTGTCTAGACGTAATGGCATGCACTGGTTATTTTACTGTTCCCTTTCAAAAGCTACACTCAATGCTGCGTGAAAATGCTATGGGAACATCTCTTTTTTCTCCGGTTGTGAAGCCTGGGCATGTCAAAACCACCGAATACCTCGGCTTATAACCTCTGCCAGGCATGACGTCACCGAATAAGGTGCACCTGCAGGTTATAAATAGGAGTGAACCGGAAACATCCTCAGATCTTTTTGTCTTCAGGACTGCTTTGTGTTTGCGTGTGCATGTGCAAGCCATAACGAAAGCAAAAAAAAAAAAAAAAGGAAATAACAGCATTAACTCACCGATATGGAGTTGCTTAAGAGATGCATGCCTCCGTGTGATAGATCTCTTTCGGAGGGCGATCTCCATGAATTTTGTCTTGAGTGCTTGAGTGAAGAACACGCTCGCCTCGGGCTTCAGGGGGACTGTGAGTACTGTGATCTTCTCCCTATTAAGGTGCTTCGCGCGCGGCTCGCTTTCTTTAAAGAGAAACCGCGCATTCCTGGGGCTCATCTGGCAGATGCACACGAGACGGAATTCCCCCTTTCTCTTGCGCTCTCTCCGGATCAGGGAGTTTTAGCTTCCGCTTCGCAAGCGCGCTCCGGCGCTTCTTGTGAAGGAGTGGAAGAATCCTCCTCTCTCGCTTCCATGGAAGTAGCCTCCTCACAACGCTTCTCCAGTGCTGACAGAGCTTATGAGGAATTATTAGAGGTTATAACGCGTGCGATCGAGCGATTTCATATCGACTGGCCGCAGAAGCGAGATTCCCCCAAGCGCTCGAGATTAGACGACAGGTTTCTGTCGGGTGGCTGGGGGGAGGAGTCTCAACGTCTCTCTCTCTCTCCCCTACTCTGGTGACCTCCATGACGAATTAACTCTTTCATGGAGCAAGCTGTATTCATTGTGTGTTTTTGTGCCTTCGACTTATTTGAATGTCGTTGATGCGAAAGCACGCGGTTATATGATGATGCCCCAGATAGAAGAGACGCTTGCCGGGTATTGACATCTGCTTTGGTGGGGAAAGCTTTTCAGGCAGCAGGTCAGGCTGGCGCTTCACTGCACACCATGGCGGTTTTGCAGGCCTACCAGGCTGACCTGCTGAAGGACCTGAGCACCGGCGGGGTTATTGATGACAGGGCGTTTGCAAAGCTGTGCCGAGCCACAGACCTGTCTCTCCGTGCAATCAAGCAGACGGCCCGTGCTGTGGGCTGTTCTATGGCTGCCATGGTATCCACGGAGAGGCATCTGTGGCTGAACCTCATGGGCATCAAGGATAAGGATCGTGCTGCGTCTCGCTTTCCGGCCTCTTTGGCGACGCTGTTAATTCCATCGCCACTAGGTTTCGGGAGGCGAAGCTATATGAACAGGCCTTTGGGAGGTTCCTTCCCCGCCATGCTCAAGAACTGGGACCGTCGGCCACCCGTGATGTGCAGAAGGAGAACGTGACCAGCCGTGCACCCCCTCGTAAAAACTGGGATGGGGCTCGCCGCTCTTCTCAACCTGCTTCAAAAAGACCGGACCTGAGGAGCTTCCTCTCTTCAAAGAGGAAGCCCTGAGGCTCGTGCGCCCGGGGCCATGGGGGTGTCTCCCCCCAGGGAGGGGTGCCTGGATTTCTGTCACAAAACAGGGCCCTGGCACTCCCGGTGTTCAATCTCCGCCACCACTGGTGTTTCAGGGAGCACCGGTCTCCAATGAAAAGTTGGGTGTTTGGGCATCTCCTGCCACACTTCAGGATACCCAACACCTAACACCCCCCCATCCAGCTGAAGTGTCAAAGCTTGTGCCCCTTTCAGATGTCACGAACTAACCGGAGATGAATCAGAAGACTAGCAGTTAGCCCTGTAGCGTGGATGGTAAACCCAAACACGGAAGTAGCGCGAGCAGGCAGGATAACCATGCTGGTTATTATTAGAACTCTCCCGAAGCGAGAGCAAGAGTTTACACAAATAAACCCGCGTTCTAAATACACACACCCAATCAGAAGCGATAACCCAAGAAAGTGAGTACTCACGTTTAGACGAGCGAGGCGTCGGCGATAGCATGGGCAAAACTCAATGACTGAGCAATGTGAGGCGCCATCTTGTTTCCTTTTATGCTTCCTGAAACCCGACCTTATTACTTCCGGGTCCTAGTGCCGGTCGTGTTACGAGTGTGCACGACAGTACCCCCCTGTCCAGGACCGACTCTCGACGGTCCTGGGGTGGAGGATACCCGACGACGGTAGTCCCGGATGAGTTCGGGGTCTAGGACAAACCGAGCCGGAATCCAAGATCGCTCCTCGGGACCGTAACCTTCCCAATCCACCAGGTACTGGAGCCCTCTGCCCCGAGGACGTGAGTCAAGGATCCGGCGAACGGTGTAGGCGGGACCACCCTCAATCATACGGGGAGGAGGAGCAGGGTGGGTGGGGGGAACCATTGGTGAAGTGATGAAGGGTTTGAGCTGGGAGGTGTGGAATACCGGATGGATCCGGAGCGCCGCAGGCAGCTGGAGCCGATAGGTGACAGGGTTAATCCGGAGGTTGATGCGGTATGGTCCGATGAATCTTGGTGACAACTTTCTTGATTCAGTCTGCAGGTGTAGGTTTTTTGTTGATAGCCATACCTTATCACCTACTTGGTACATTCGTCCCGGTGGGTGTCGACGGCGATGTTGCAGAGTGTAACGGCGGTTAGCCTGTTGAATGGCGTCGTTTGCTTGTCTCCATAGCCGTCGACACCGGCGAACCAACTGTTGGGCCGACGGTACTTCCACCTCCGGTTCTTGATGGTCGAACATCGGAGGTTGGAAGCCGTAGCATACCTCAAATGGGCTTAGGTTGGTGGCAGAAGACATGTGGAGGTTGTGAGACAGCTCAGCCCAAATGAGGTAGCGGGCCCAGGAGCACTGGCGATCAGCAATGAAGCATCTCAGGTAGCGCTCCAGTTGTTGGTTGGTTCGCTCCGTCTGACCGTTAGTCTGTGGATGGTAACCGGAGGACAGACTGCAGGTGGAATTGATCAGACGGCAGAAGGCCTTCCAGAACCGGGACGTGAACTGGGGCCCCCTGTCCGAGACGATGTCCTTTGTGAACCCATGCAGGCGGACTACGTGCTCTAATATCAGCTCGGCTGTCCTTTTAGCTGACGGGAGACCGGAGAGGGCCACCAGGTGAACAGCTTTGGAGAACCAGTCGACGATGGTGAGGATGGTGTCTCTTCCTTCGGAAACCAGCAGGCCCGTGATGAAGTCAACGGCAATGTGTGTTCAGGGTCGGCGGGGAACCAGGAGTGGTTGAAGTTCCCCTGGCGATGGTCGGTGGCTGTCCTTGGACCTGGCACACACTGGGCACGCCTGGACGAACTCGTCTACGTCCTTCTTCATATTGGGCCACCAGAAAGCACGTTGGACAAAAAGTAGGGTACGCCACTTTCCGGGGTGTCCAGAAAGTGGGAAGGAGTGTCCCTACTGGAGTACTTCGGCCCTGATGGCGTTGGGTACATAGAGTCGGCCAGGCGGCACACCTGCTGGTTCGGTCTCCGTAGCTTGTGCCTGGCGGACCCTCGTTTCCAGGTTCCAACTGAGCGGTGCGAGGATCTTGGTGGGTGGCTCGACAGGCGCAGGGTCCGCCCGGGGGACGTCTTCCTCGTGCTGTCGGGAGAGGGCGTCGGCTTTGGTGTTCTTGGACCCCGGGCGGTATGACAGGTGGAAATTATAGTTCTCGAAAAACAGTGCCCACCGCGCCTGTCTGGGGTTGAGTTGTTTTAAGGTGCGGATAGTGATGAGGTTTTGGTGGTCGGGCCAGACGATGAAGCGGCGACAGAGCTCATGGAAGGCAGAGACGGCAGTTGAGGTGAGGTTGAAGGGGTGAGATGATGGGCGGGTCAGAGCGGTTAGTGGAGCTGCAACGGTACTGTAGTCCCGGATAAAGCGGCGATAGAATTGGCAAACCCGAGAAATCTCTGGAGTTGTTTAAGAGTCTTGGGTAGGGGCCAATGACTTACAACTTCCAGTTTCTGCGGGTCCATGGCCACACCCTGGGGCGAGATGACAAAACCCAGGAACGTGGTGGAGCGCTCGTGAAAAGCGCACTTCTCCAACTTACAGTACAGCTGGTGGGCGAGCAATCTCTTTAGAACCGCTCTGACGTGCTGGATATGTTCGTTGACGGTTCGGGAGTAGATGAGGATGTCGTCAAGGTAGACGAACACCCAACAGCCTAACATGTCTCTGAGGACGTCATTGATGAATTGTTGAAAAGCGGCAGGTGCGTTGCAGAGACCAAAGGGGATGACCAGACTCTCGTAGTGTCCTGTAGGGGTGATGAAGGCTGTCTTCCACTCATCGCCCTCTCTGATGCGCACCAAGTTGTAGGCGCTCCGGAGGTCCAACTTAGTGAAGATGGTGGCACCAGAGAGGGCGTCCAGGGCAGAGTTGGTAAGAGGCAGTGGGTGTCGGTTTTTTATGGTGATATTATTGAGCCCCCGGTAATCGACACAGGGACGTAGACTACCATCGCATTTTTTCACGAAGAAGAACCCCGCAGCGGCAGGTGAGGAGGAGGGCCGGATGGTACCATGGCGAAGTCCGCTGGAAACGTACTCCTCCATCGCCTGCATCTCGGTGTTAGATAGTGAATAGAGATGGCTGCGGGGTGGCGGCGCACCTGGCTGAAGATCGATTGCCAGGTCGTATGAGCGATGAGGAGGTAGGTGGGTAGCGCGTCTCTTACAGAAGACTTCAGCCAGGTCCCGGTAGTCTAGCGGGATGTTGTCTGTGTCGACATCGGGTGCCTCGGACTCCCTAGAGCACGTCCCAGCCTTGGCCCGTAGGCAGAGCTCGGTGTAGGTCGGCCCCCATTGTAGAATCCGATTTTGGGTCCATGATATGAGTGGGTCATGATGCAGCAGCCAAGCGTGTCCGAGGATGATGGGTGGTGATGAAATGGTGGTGGTGTAAAACTGAATCTGTTCCCGATGCTGGTTGATGATGAGGGTGATAGTCTGAGTTTGAAAGGAGATGGGGCTGGAGGAAAGAGGCCGACCGTCGACTGATGTAATGGTTACGGGCTGGGATAACGCCTCGATTTTTATCCCCAGTTTTTTGGCATATGAAGAGTCAATGAAGTTACCTGCTGCCCCGGAGTCGACGAACGCGGTACTTCCGACCCGTTTGTGGCCAAACTGGAGGTGTACTTTTACCATGAGACGGGAATCATTAGTCAGGGTGGTGGAGAGGGAGA
The DNA here is from genome assembly GCA_013621035.1 of Clarias magur. Classification (NCBI taxonomy): domain Eukaryota; kingdom Metazoa; phylum Chordata; class Actinopteri; order Siluriformes; family Clariidae; genus Clarias; species Clarias magur. The sequence continues at coordinate 308,042 of QNUK01000570.1, forward strand.
TGGGACCCGGTGAGCTACTCTCATTTCTCACCGGGGCTGCGCGTTTCCCAGCCGCAGAGGACAGATGGCTCGATGGTGTGCAGTGGATCCACAATACGCGCAGAGCCCCTCTCTAAAGCGGCGTTCCCGTTCTGCAGCGGTTAAGGAGGCGCGCCCTAATTGCATGGGTTCCCCGGCTCCTGTGTCAACCACGGCGGGAGGTGGAGTACCGACGGTTCTGGTGGGTGCTGCAGTGAATGAGGCGTGGACTTCTGGTAGTGTTGTCGTGATGGGTGGCAGGGTACGGGGAGCTGGCTTGGGGCGAGCGAGCAGACGTTGGTCGATCGGGAGGGCGAGTTGGATTAAGCCCTCCAAGGTCGCTGGGAGCTCTCGTCCGGCGAGCTCGTCTTTTATACGCGAAGCCAGTCCCTCGTAGTAGGCCGTCCGGAGTGCGGAGTCTCCCCAGTCGGTCTGCACGGAGTGCGAAACTCCGCGGTGTAGCGGCTCACAGACGACCCTCCCTGATATAGATGATATAGCTTAGAGTCGGTCTCCACCTCAGCAGCCGGATGCTCAAAGGTGAGTTTAAGCTGACGGGTGAATTCTGTGTAGGAGTAGGCGACGTCTGAATCTGAACGAAGAACCGCCGTGGCCCATTCAGCTGCCTGCCCGGATAGCAACGAGACGAGAAGAGCAATGCGCAGTCGGTCTGTGGAGTATCTGGTGGAATTAAACTCAAACACAAGATCCAATGCAGTTAGAAAAACACTGCACTTCCCGTCCGTGCCATGCCATTTGTCCGGTAAAGCTAGAAAAACATCAGAAGGTGGGGAGGGGGTTGGCGGCGCAGCCGCCGCTGCGATGGGCGTGGCAACAGCAGGCTGAGCGGCCTCCCCACGGAGGGGCGCATTCTCCTGTCGCAGCTCCGCCACCTCGCGGCGGAAGACCGCGACGCCTTGGAGCTCCTTGCGGAGAGATGCGACTTCACCACGGAGCTGATCGATCAGCTTAGCATGCCGGTCAACCACATCGCAGAGGTGAGCAAACTCCGCTGGGTTTACTGCTGATGGCTCAGTCATTCTGTCACGAACTAACCGGAGATGAATCAGAAGACTAGCAGTTAGCCCTGTAGCGTGGATGGTAAACCCAAACGCGGAAGTAGCGCGAGCAGGCAGGATAATCACGCTGGTTATTATTAGAACTCTCCCAAAGCGAGAGCAAGAGTTTACACAAATAAACCCGCGTTCTAAATACACACACCCAATCAGAAGCGATAACCCAAGAAAGTGAGTACTCACGTTTAGACGAGCGAGGCGTCGGCGATAGCATGGGCAAAACTCAATGACTGAGCAATGTGAGGCGCCATCTTGTTTCCTTTTATGCTTCCTGAAACCCGACCTTATTACTTCCGGGTCCTAGTGCCGGTCGTGTTACGAGTGTGCATGACATCAGAGAAGCTGGCAGCGTGGAAACTACTGCCTGGTGTATCTCCTTGGGTACAAAGGACTGTAGCCACAGGCTACAGGATTCAGTTTGCACATCGTCCTCCGCGTTTCAACGGCGTGGTCTCCACTTCCATGAAACCGGACAGAGCACATCTGCTGGCCCAGGAGTTACAGACTCTGCTGGGCAAAGGGGCCATAGAACATGTTCCTCTCCCAGACAGAGAGTCGGGCTACTACAGTCGGTACTTTTTGGTGCCCAAGAGAGATGGGGGGTTGCGTCCGATCTTGGATCTTCGCAGCTTGAACCACTCAGGAAATCCAGATTCAAAATGTTGACTGTCAAAATGATTGTTTCTCAAATCCAACCAGAGGATTGGTTTGTAACAATCGATCTCAAGGACGCATATTTCCATATAGAAATATTGCCACAGCACAGGAAGTTCCTGAGGTTCGCTTTCGGGGGCGAAGCTTACCAGTATCGGGTCCTTCCATTTGGCCTAGCTCTGTCACCCCACACATATACAAAATGCATGGATGCGGCTCTGGCTCCTTTATGACTCCAGGGCATCCGTATTTTTAATTACATAGACGACTGGCTGATTCTGGCCCAGTCTCAGGAGCTAGCGCTTCGACATTGAGATGTCATTCTAGCCCATCTTCATTCTTTAGGATTGAGACTCAACGCCACAAAGAGCGTTCTCCTTCCTGTTCCACAGCTGTCTCCTGCTCGTGTTGGCAAAAATCTTATCTTTGTGGTTCAGTGTTTTTCTGTGTAAGCTTGCCAACCAAATCACACCTGCAAGTTGGTAACATGTTACTGAACATCTCTAAATGGTATTCCTGTGTGTCCGCAATCATTATCCTAGAGCTTTTGAATCTGATCTGATATTGTCATTTAATTACAGTGCCTGTCAAAAGTATTCACCCACTTGGCATTTTTCATATTTTGTTGCCTCACAACCTGGAAATAAAATGAATTGTTTGAAGGTTAGCATAATTTCATTTACATAACATGCCTATAACTTTGAAGATGTTATTTTATTTTATTGTGATTCAATAAAATAGGGCAAAATAACAGAAAACAATTTAAAAATCAGTACTAAAGTCAGTACTTCTTAGAGCCACAATTACAGCTGCAAGTTGCTTTGGATAAGTCTGTATAAGCGTGCCACGTGTTGCCACTGGAATTTTTGCCCATTGCTCAAGGCAAAACTGCTCCATCTCCTTCATGTTGGATGGTTTTCATCATTTGTGAACAGCAATCTTCAAGTCTGATCACAGATTCTTAATTGGATTGAGGTCTGGGCTTTGACTAGGCCATTCCAACACATTTAAATATTTCCCCTCAAACCACTCGAGTGTTGCTTTAGCAGTATGCTTTGGGTCATTGTCCTGCTGGAAGGTGAACTAGATCATGTGGCACACTAGTGGACTTCATTTCATTAATTATGTGACTTCTGAAGGTAATTGGTTGCACTAGAACTTTTGAGGGACTTCATAACAAAGGGGGTGAATACATATGGACAAGCACATTTTCAGATTTAATTTCTTTTAAACTTACAACTGTTGGTTTACTTTTTTGTGCAGACTATGTCTCCACCTAGTCCGATTGATCTTGCATATCAGTCAAGTCTAGGTGACACAACTGATCTGGTGAGCTTTTTTTTACCAACAGTATCTGCAGCTTATGTACCGTTGAAACTGATTTATAAGTGATACTTGTGTGTTTTCAGGCTTTATACTTCATAAGTGACGGATCACAATCAGGAGGACAAAAACGGTCCAGACTCAAACATTGCTGATGTTGAAGTGAGGGTGTAATCTGCTTTTGTAGATTGGTGTTGGACACAGGTTCCAACCTGGATATATTACACTGATTAAATTGCACTGAGTAATTTAGTTGTTTTATCTATATGTTTCTGCCATCTTTTCTTCATCCTGTGCAGACTGTCGCCATCTGCCCAGTTGGATTTAGTCGGCTTAACTGATCAGGTGAGCTTTTATACCAACACACTTGCACATAAGCAGATAGAATGAAGAAAATACAATATCTACATCTGGTTACTTAAGCCTTTGCACAACTTACTGTATGCGTTGTTTTATAAAACTGTGTACAGTCGTGGCCAAAAGTTTTGAGAATGACACAAATATTAGTTTTCACAAAGTTTGCTGCTAAACTGCTTTTAGATCTTTGTTTCAGTTGTTTCTGTGATGTACTGAAATATAATTACAAGCACTTCATACGTTTCAAAGGCAATTATATGACATTTATGCAAAGAGTCAGTATTTGCAGTGTTGGCCCTTCTTTTTCAGGACCTCTGCAATTCGACTGGGCATGCTCTCAATCAACTTCTGGGCCAAATCCTGACTGATAGCAACCCATTCTTTCATAATCACTTCTTGGAGTTTGTCAGAATTAGTGGGTTTTTGTTTGTCCATCTGCCTTTTAAGGACTGACCACAAGTTCTCAATGGGATTAAGATCTGGCGAGTTTCCAGGCCATGGACCCAAAATTTCAACATTTTGGTCCCAGAGCCACTAAGTTAGCACTTTTGCCTTATGATAACTTATGATGCTTCCATCGTGCTGGAAAATGCATTGTTCTTCACCAAATGCATTGTTCTTCACCAAGAAGTTGCTGATGGCGGGTGTTTTGGTACCATTCTTTATTCATGGCTGTGTTTTGGGGCAAAATTGTGAGTGAGCCCACTCCCTTGGATGATAAGCAGCCCCACACATGAATGGTCTCAGGATGCTTTACTGTTGGCATGACACAGGACTGATGGTAGCGCTCACTTTTTCTTCTCCAGACAAGCCTTTTTGCAGATGCCCCAAACAATCGGAAAGAGGCTTCATCCGAGAATATGACTTTGCTCCAGTCCTCAGCAGTCCATTTGCCATACGTTTTGCAGAAGATCAATCTGTTCCTGATGTTTTTTTGGAGAGAAGTGGTTTCTTTGCTGCCTTAATTGACACCAAGCCATCTTCCAAAAGTCTTCGCCTCACTGTGCGTGCAGAGGCGCTCACACCTGCCTGCTGCCATTCCTGAGCAAGCTCTGCACTGGTGGCACTCCGATCCCGCAGCTGAATTCTCTTTAGGAGACGATCCAGGTGCTTGCTGGACTTTCTTGGACACCCTGAAACCTTCTTACTAAGAATTTAACCTCTTTCCTTGAAGTTCTTGATGATCCTATAAATAGTTGATTTAGGTGCAATATTAGTAGCCACAATATCCTTGCCTGTAAAGCCATTTTTATGCAACGCAATGATGGCTGCATGCGTTTCTTTGCAGGTTACCATGGTTAACAATGAAAGAACAATGATTTCAAGCATCTCCCTCCTTTTAACATGTCAAGTCTGCCATTCTAACCCAATCAGCCTGACATAATGATCTCCAGCCTTGTGCTCGTCAACATTCTCACCTGAGTTAACAAGACGATTACTGAAATGATTTCAGCAGGTCCTTTAATGACAGCAATGAAATGCAGTGGAAAGTTTTTTTCTGGATTAAGTTAATTTTCATCGCAAAGAAGGACTATGCAATTCATCTGATCACTCTTCATAACATTCTGGAGTATATGCAAATTGCTATTATAAAAACTTAAGCAGCAACTTTTCCAATTTCCAATATTTATGTAATTCTCAAAACATTTGGCCACGACTGTACAATCCATACCAAAGGTTCACATGAGCAGAAAACTTTGTAGAGCCTTAAATTTCACACAAAACACTCCAACAATTGCTATTATAAACAACACAAACTTTAAGAAACTAAGGACTGCAGCAGATGGTAATACAACAAAAGGAGCAATACCAAAAATTAGACTAATTGCTAATCACTAATTACATAGTGTCACGAGCCAGCTGGATCAACCCAGCACATCCAGACCCTAAAACTTCACTCCAGATCTTTCTCCCAGCCCACTCACCTGTCACTCATGCACACCTGAAACATCTAATTATTCCCCCAGCTTTATACGAGCGATACTCGATATGCGATACGAGCACTTCCGCGTTTGAGCACTTCCATGTCTGTGGACTTCAGGGAGAGTGTTTGTGCTGCGCGCCAACTATTTAAGAATTTACTCGAAACTGCAGGATACATATGTTTCTCTCATTTTCCTATTTGCCGATGAAGACGTTGGAGAGATGTTGGTTGCAAAGACAGGAGACGTGTGTGTACACCATGGTTTGTGTGCCTGGTGCCCCATCAGCAGAGCCTTCAAAATTATTCAACCTCCATTGCAAATTAGGTCTACTGGCAAAAAAATAACAATTTAATTAACTCAACACAACTAATGTTACAAGTAGTTCCTTCAAATTCAACAAAAAATACAGCTTTTATGACTGCAGTCTCAAAATTATTTAATCCCTTCATCACAAGCATCTTATTACAGAACTTAGTAGAGCACCCTTTTGCTGTTATGACCTGTTATGACATGATACATAGCCAGACACCAGCTTCTGGCAGTGTTCTTGGGGAATTTTATGCCATCCTTAATGGGAAATGGCTTCCAGTTCACTAATATTCTTGGGTTTGCGTGCTGGAAAATGCCACCAGAGATTTTCTATGGGGTTCAAGTCAGGTGTCTGTGACAGCCACTCTAGAATCTTCCAGGACGATTTCTGCAACCAAGACTTGGTGGACCTTTAGGTATCCTTGGTATCATTGTCCTATTGGAAGCTCGAATGACACCCAAGCTTCAGCTCTCTCACATATGTTTTTTTCCTAGGATGTCCTCCTAGGATGAATTATTGCCTTCAACAAATAGTTTGTATATTTCACAATATAAAGTTGCTTATTGAGTAAGCATAGACACGATAATATGGAAGCATAATAGTGCAAAATAGCATGTTGAATTGCATTAACTGATTAAAAACATATCACAATAACAATGTTTGATTTATTCTGCAATTAATGAAATGGTTATTCTGCACTGCAATTTATTGTGGTTGTATATTTAAATTGAAAATGTAATTCAAGCATTTAAAATGTAGTCACGTTACTAAATTGTTGTGTGAAAATATATTTGGTAGTAAAATCCCATCTTCGTGATTTTTTAACCTCACAAATTCAGACGGCCAAAGTTTGGGTCTCAAAATGCGGGTCTTCAAATTCATTTTGACAAAATATGGTTAAAAAGAAATTCAGGTCTTCACATCCGGGATATTGTAGGAAGAGCAATGGATTGCCGATTGCTGCGGTTTATTCCACATTGTACTTTAAAATGTACTACCTACTCCCTGTGCAGTCTAGTTCACAGAGTGTTAATCTCTAAAATGCCCCATTCCATGGATTCTGAATGTCATATAAAATAGATTAAATAAACATAGGAACTTTGTTCATTACTGTAGAAAATCTATCTGTCATCAAATTGTCTTGTAAATAAAATCATAGAAGCACAGTAGACACTCTGTAATACAGTACAAAATATGGCTTGGCAACCAATACAATAACATTAATGAATGTGTTCTTTGTTGTTGTTGTTGTTGTTTTTAGCTCATATCATCATCTGAACTGCAATCAAGTGACACTGTTCTGCAGTTTGGTTCTTCATCTAAAGGCAGTGTTTCTGGACTTGATTCAGAAAATGAAGATATTCTAGAGGTTGGCCCATTCACACTGATAGGCATGTAAAATCTACATTGGTACATAACATGACAGACAAAAACATGACACAGTGTCGGACTCTGTAGTGCCCCTATTGAAGTCAGTACCTTAAACATTGCAAGCTTTTTTGTGAACATATCAGTTGCACCTCAAATTCAGGCCCTACTAGAAAATGCTGATATTCAAAACAGCATAAGCTACTGTAGGGTTACAAATTTATAAAATGTTAAATCTAGGTTCCAACAAAATAGTATATAAACTGAAATGTTATGTACATTGGGTTTTACATTTTGAGGTAAAGATTATGACATTCTAAGGACATCAAGTCTGGTAACCCAGGTGTCTGAGACTTTTTTCTTTATGTACTTCCTGACCACTGGGTAGGGTCCCAAGGTAAATGTGAATGCCAATCTCAAGGCCAGGCTGTGCCTTTGTCTCTATGATAATGTGAAGGTCTGGGCGATACTGTTAGGATGATTAGATTAGCACCTATGCATTTGAAAGACACTGTTATGCTGATGAGATCAGGGCTGGGGAACTTCCGGGACCAGGCTGATTCCTGTACTACACTATGCTTTGTTTAGATTGTCTCCACCTCTTTGTATCCCTCCCTCTTGTAAAGTATAAACTCTCCAGAACAGAGTTATAAGTTTAGACTTGGATGACTGCAGCGACGCGCAGTGAGTTTCTCAATAAAGAGTAACTTCTGCTGGAAAGGTATCCCAACGTCTCCTGGTCTCTGATTCAACAAAGGAAGAAAAGTTCACAACACTACAGACACCAGACGTCACAGAATGAATGTATCATCTGTGACATTTATGATGGTGAAATGTATCAGTACTTAACGAAATCAGGTGGAATTCTCTCACATCCGAACAATTTTTCATTTAACTTCAATTCCGTTGATTCACTTGTGTACAAATCTTCCAAATCTTTCAAATTCATATCTTCTCAATATTGCCAATACAGTTGCATTTAAATTAACTATGCAAAGTTAATGAAACTATCGGGACCACTCTGGGCACACTCAGCTTTTGTGTTTGAGAATGCAAATGGTGATTTCTTGAAGCTGATTCATGGAACAAAATGCTCTTAAAGTTGTGACCAAATTCTTGTTGCCATACCGCTCTTCTCCACATGACATGGAATAAGTGAGCGAGTGATGAAAATTTGTTGGGAAATGAAACATAACCTAATTAGTCAAGAGTTTCACAAAATGCCAGGACAGAACTGTTCTGGATAATGGTGGAGTAACAGAAACAACTGATGAAAATTTCCTTTATTTCTGCACAAAAACATGCACCAAATTAAATGGTAGTGCACAAGAGAAGGTGCATAAAGGTGTGGTTTACTCCGGCAATATCTATAGGCTCAGCAAGAAACTAAATGTCATGCACACTCGTAACACGACCGGCACTAGGACCCGGAAGTAGGACGGTCGTGAACCAGGAAGCATAAAAGGAGACAAAACGGCGCTTCACATTGCTCAGTCATTGAGTTCGCCCATGCCTTGTCTGACGCTTCGCCGACTATTCTGTGAGTACTCACCTATTTGGGTTGCTTCTTTGATTGAGTGTGTGTTGCTAGAACGCGGATTTATTTGTGTAGATCCTAGCTCTTCGTGTAAGAGAGTTCTTAGATAAATTGCGTGGTTATCCTGCCTACTCGCGTTGCTTCCGCGTTTGGGTTTACCATCCACGCTACATGGGCTAACTGCTAAGGCTTCTGTGCTTACCCTATGATAGCTCGTGACAGAATGACTGAGCCAAAAGCAGTAAACCCAGCGGAGTTTGCTCGCCTCTGTGATGTGGTTGACCAGCATGCCGAGCTGATCAATAAGCTCTGTGGAGAAGTCGTGTCTCTCCAAAAGGACCTCCAAGACGTCGCGGCTTTGCGCCGCGAGGTGGCAGAGCTACGGCAGGAGAACGCGACCCCGTTCCCCTCCCCTTCTGATGTTTTCATAGCCCTGCCGGATAAATGGGATGGTACTGATGGGAAGTGCAGTGTCTTTCTAACTCCGTTGGATCTTGTGTTTCAGTTCAATTCCACCAGGTACTCCACAGACCGACTGCGCGTTGCGCTTCTCGTCTCGTTGCTATCCGGGCAGGCAGCTGAGTGGGCCACGGCGGTTCTCAGATCAGACTCGGACACGGCCTACTCGTATAGAGAGTTCACCCACCAACTAAAATTGACTTTCGAACATCCTGCTGCTGAGGTGGAGACCGACAGCAAACTGTACCATCTGCGGCAGGGTGGGTCGTCCGTGAGCCGCTACACCGCGGATTTCCGTACCGTCGCTGTGCAGACTACCTGGGGGGACGCCGCCCTCCGAACGGCCTACTACGAGGGACTGGCTTCACGCATCAAGGATGAGCTCGCCGGACGAGAGCTTCCGACCACACTGGAGGGATTGATTCAACTCGCTCTCCGGATTGACCAGCGCCTGCTCTCTCGTCCGAGGCCAGTTCCCCGCACCCTGCCGCCCATCATGCCATCCTTCTCACACTCCACACCTCAACCACCAGCTTTCATGACCACCGCTATGACACCCGCCGGATCTCCACCTCCCGCCGTGGTTGACACAGGAGCTGGGGAACCCATGCAATTAGGACGCGCCTCCTTGAACCCTGCAGAGCGCGAACAACGTTTCAGGGAGGGACTCTGCGCCTATTGTGGGTCGGCGGCGCACCATAGAGCCATCTGCCCTCTACGCCCGGGAAACGGCCAGGCCCGGTGAACCAGGGGTGCAGTTCACCAGGTCCCCTTCATCTCGCCGCCACCACACCCAGCGTCTCGCGTCTCTTGGTTCAGGTACACCTCCAATTTGGCCACAAACGAGTCCAAAGTTCCGCGTTCATCGATTCTGGTGCCGCCGGAAACTTTATTGACTCCTCCTATGCCAAAGAGTTGGGGGTGGAAACTGAAGCATTATCCCAGCCTGTTCGAGTAACATCCGTCGATGGCTGGCCTCTTTCCTCCAGCCCTATCACCACCCAGACTCAACCCATCACCCTCATTATTGATCAACACCAAGAATTAATCCGCTTCCACCTCACCTCCATCTCCTCACCACCCATCATCCTCCGATATCCCTGGCTACTTCACCATGACCCTCTCATCTCCTGGTCTCAAAACCGGATCTTACAATGGGGGCCGACCTGCCTCGAACTCTGCCTACGGGCGCCGGCTGGGACGTGCTCTAGGGAGTCCGAGGCCCCTGATGTCGACACCTACGCCATCCCCACTGCATATCGGGACCTGGCTGAAGTCTTTTGTAAGAAACGTGCCAACCACCTTCCTCCTCATCGCCCCTACAACCTGGCTATTGAACTCCAGCCAGGCTCCATTCCACCCCGCGGCCGTCTATATTCTCTCTCCACCACCGAGACGCGGGCGATGGAGGAGTATGTGTCATCCGCTCTCCGCCAAGGCACCATACGACCCTCCTCCTCGCTTGCTGCCGCGGGATTTTTCTTCGTGAAGAAAAATTCGGGCGACTTACGCCCTTGTGTCGACTATCGGGGGCTAAACAACATCACCATAAAAAACAGACACCCGCTGCCTCTTACCAACTCAGCCCTGGACGCCCTCTCTGGTGCCACCATTTTCACAAAGTTGGACCTCCGGAGCACCTACAACTTGGTGCGTATCAGAGAGGGCGATGAGTGGAAGACAGCGTTTATCACCCCGACTGGACATTACGAAAGCCTGGTCATCCCTTTTGGACTCTGTAACGCTCCAGCAGCTTTCCAGCACTTCATTAACGACGTTCTCAGGGACATGTTGGGCCAATGGTTATTCGTCTACCTAGACGATATCCTGATTTACTCCCGCACTGCCGAAGAACACACCCAACACGTCAGGGCGGTCCTCAAGAGTTTGCTCGCCCACCGACTGTACTGTAAGTTGGAGAAGTGCGCTTTTCACAAGCGCTCCACCACGTTCCTGGGCTTTGTCATCTCGCCCCAGGGTGTGGCCATGGACCCACAGAAACTGGAGGTTGTACGTCATTGGCCCCTACCCAAGACTCTCAAACAACTTCAACGGTTTCTTCTTAAAGGACTGTTCTGCAAACCTTAATGATGGAGCTTATGGGAAAATTCAGAATATCATATAATTTTCCTCAGTTACAGGTAAAGAAATTGCTGTAATTTTCAAAAAGTTTCACATGCAGGTTAGTTTAACGCAAGGTTATGGGGTGGTGTCACATATCAGAAATGTTAATGGAAGACATTTTTCTCCTGTATGTCTTATTTCAGTAGACAAGTTGGAGGAGAAGTGCATGATTTTAAAAACATGTGATGAAACATACATTTGTGACTTCCCCAATGTGCATGAGTGGAATTAGTCTGTAGTCATTATGTGGCTTACATTTAGCTGTCAAATTGATAACGTCAGCTGCAGATATTGTTGTGGAAATTAATTGAAGACTCAGGCTTTGATTTCAGAAGGTAACAACTTTATTGGTTGATCAATAAAGTCAGGAGGTCTGCAGAACACACCACGATTCCAGATGGCTTCTCGTTTAAATACTGCCCCTGAACAATAGCAGCCAGTTCTCCCGCGCTTATGTTAAACTCAACATCTGGGTTTCATTAAGTTTCCTCGTTCTAGGTGCCTCAATGTATAGATCAGATTTCTTAAACAGGCACATTCCAAGAGGCCTATATGCTCAGCCTCTCACGCACGTCTCTCATTATTTCAAACTGGGTTATCCTTTATTTCTTAAGAGTGGGTAATAAAATCTAATAAAATTTTCTTCCATATCTCCCCCCTCTGGGGCTTATAAGTCCCACATTAATTGTTTTCTAGAGTGCAAATTCATGTGTTAGTCTTCCTTACACTAAGTGGGGATTAAATTAAATCACTGGACTTCTACCAAGGACCAACCTATGTATTTGAACTCTAGTGGAGAATCGGCCAAACCTCTCCTTCCACACCTGACTAGAAAGGAGTAAAAGACCCGACCTCCATGACCTTATACTTTTCATAATACAATAACATGACATGAATATGTAATTAACACAGTGATTTTCTAGGTTTACACTAACTGGGTGAATCATACAATTTAAAATAGAACATCCATAACACATTACAATTTTAAAAGTGTATATGATTTTAAACAGCCTTGTTGTAATATAAGAATCTTCAACCCATATACTTTGCGCATCGTAGAGAGTCAGTTGGAGCCCACAAGAGAGGTTACTAGCACTTCATTATGGGCCCGTGTCTTCCCTCCTTTGCTATGGAAGATACTTGTCCTTGTCTGTTGTTGCTGAGTAATGCTGTTAATTTTAGAAAGCCTTTGGTTAGATATACACAAAATAAATTTCATTAGACATGTTAAAGTCTCCAATTAAATTTCTATATCTGTAATAAAAGAGAACTTTGTTTAGTGGCATTACACATTGTCATAATTTGTTTACGGCTTGCTCCTTCCAGTGCACTTTTCCTGTTGAGGAAATTAGGATTAATTGTTGCCCCTACTGTTTTATCTGTAAAAGTAATATAGTTTTGATTAAACAGAAATACATTATACGTTATACAACATAGAGGACATGAATCGTTGTCACATACAATATGTACAAAGGTTTGTCATGTCAGTTGCGTCAGGGGAGGAAACTGGTCAAAGTCAGTCAGTCGGTTTCGTCTGTATCAGAAATGGGATGCTGCTCTCAAGCAGATTCTCATACTTAATTTGGAGCGAAGGGTTCAACGCTGTGCAATTTGGTATCCAACTTGTGCCAATAGTTGGTTATTTCCCAATAAGGTTTTAATTGTTTCATTTTGCTACTATTGGATGTTGGCCATTCTTTCTTCCTTCCGCTCTATCAGTCAGCGGTTTCTCTCCTTCTTTCTCTGTACATATTTCTGGGGACTCTCGTGTAACTGTTCAAGTGATACCACGTGGTTCTGTCTTTCACCTGAACTGCTGTTGGAATAGCTTCTAGGACCACCTCCTGGATTTGTTACTTCCTTCTAACCATTTGTCGATACATCTGGTATTCTGGAACAACTGGGCATGATGTGTCTTTCTCCACTTGGGCTCCGTGCTTTTTCCTGACTTCCTAAATGGCCTCTAAACTAGACTCATCAACAAAATGAGTAACTTCTGCTTCAGATATTGGTTTAGAGTCAAGATCAGGATGTAACCTAGTAAATGCCAATAAATTCGCCAGACAAGCATGAGAAACACCTTCATATGCTAAAGGAATTAATTCAGCTGGGTTAACCGTGTCACCTCTTTTTATAGTAATGTCGGGATATGTGAGCATTGAAGAATATGCTAGAATGCAAGCTTGATTTAGGACAAATTTCCATTGTTCTATCAATTCTACAACTTTATGATGTGTATAAATGGTTACTGGGTAACCCATAGTCAATGTAGATGCTTTTCCATATGCATAATGTACTGCTGTAAGACCCTGTTGATAACATGGCGGGTAACCTTGTACTACATGTTTCCAACTACCCATGTTACATGACAACTCCTCCTCACCCCCCATCCTCTCTACTGTACAATGGCCTATGTACAGTCCTTAATGCTATATCTATCTGACTTCTTGACTGCCCTGGTGTTTTTATGCTCCTGTCTATCTTCTCTCCCTCTTCTCCCTCTATCTTATCTTCCTTCCCATACAACTTTTTCACTTTCTGTAGATCTGTCCCTACTTCCTTATAACAATCTAACGGTGTGCTTTCCTCTCTCTCCATCCACCTATACTGTCTCTTTCTTGACTTCGCACACAGCTCTCTATAACCTTCATCTCAATCTACATGACCTTCCATCTGGATTTCTCCCGAAAATTTAACCATTTCCTTAAGCATTAGGAATCAACCTTCTGTCTGCACATATGGGGGAGGTGTAACTAACGCTTCCTCTCTGTTATTCTATGCCTCACATTCTAACTTTCTTAACTTTCTCCTCACTTGGTTTTTCTTCTTACAAACTCATCTCCTTCTTTCTTAAACAGAGCCAGGACCTCTCTATCCTGCTGTCTTTTCAACTCACTCTGGACACGCTTTTTCTCTTTAGCTGCAGTCTGGTAATTTTTTTACCAAAGTTTCCATTTTCTCACACAAAGCCAAATCAAATGTTCCCTCCTTTGGCCATTTTGTAATCATATCTTTAGTTCTCTTTTGCCATTTACTTGAGATCTTAGTTATGAGATCTCCACACAATGGATGCTTTAACACCAATATCTCCACAGTAGAGGCTGCCATTATGCTTTATAGCCCCTGTCACCAAAAACCAAGATATTCCTGTAGTACTTTATGCTTATGCACTTACTTAGTAACTAAATTTACTTACAGCAACATACAATATTATATAATCACCTAAACATCCACCTTCATTAACAAGACGTAGCAATGATAGCCACTCTTTAATATACAATATTTCACTACTGTCCTATTAGTACTTGCCAAAAAGCACAGTATTTTTATACACAGTGAATATTATCTTGCAACAACCAATGAATGCCACAGTATTAATATTGACTTCACACGCATTCACCACACACATTCACCACTCCACACTATCTCTTTATTTATACATTCATACTATGTCCCTTATTTCCTGGAAATTAGGGCTAATTCATGCATACTTTGTCCCCGGTCCTAATCAGGGCTCATTCAAGCATACTTGTCCCTTTTATTTTATTTATCTATATATTTATTTATTTTCTTAGAAAGGCTCATACACACACTTGTCCCTTTATTTCAACTTAATCTATTAACTTATCTATTCCTGTAAGGGCTCATTCACACACACATATCCGGTCTGGCAGCAGCCTTACCACCATGGGTGATCCTCAGCAAACAACACAAACTAAGCATATAAGCAAAAGTTGCTTACTTTTGTAAGTGGTTTGTGCCGCTCGCCAAGCATGCCCATGCTGATCAGTCACCTTTGCCCCTTTTCCAATCCTGTTTGTGACGCCAAAATGTCGTGGAAATTAATTGAAGACTCAGGCTTTGATTTCAGAAGGTAACAACTTTATTGGTTGATCAATAAAGTCGGGAGGTCTGCAGAACACACCACGACTCTCGACGGCTTCTCATTTAAATACTGCCCCTGAACAATAGCAGCCAGTTCTCCCGCGCTTATGTTAAACTCAACATCTGGGTTTCATTAAGTTTCCTTGTTCTAGGTGCCTCAATGTATAGATCAGATTTCTTAAACAGGCACATTCCAAGAGGCCTATATGCTCAGCCTCTCGCGCACGTCTCTCATTATTTCAAACTGGGCTATCCTTTATTTCTTAAGAGCAGGTAAAGACACATAAAATCAAATAATTTCCTCCATAATATCTTTTGGATATCTCTTGGACATTAAGGATGATTGTTTTCCCCTTGAGAAAATGCAGTGCTAGGATAAACTCTTCTAAAAACCCTCAATCATTAGCAGCCTCTTAATATCTTGGGCTCCCCTTCAGGCACCGGGATATCAGCACCATCTTTTTCTCCTTACATCTCCTTAGGTGGTGTTAACATTGTGGACAGGGCTTAGCATGTTAAAATTGAATGCTGGCCATGGTTGACAGGTACCAGAACACAGTGAGTCTCTTGTTACTGCATTGCTGCAGACCTGTTGTGGCCATCAGTTATGCTGGTTTAGCGGGTAAACCAGCACCAGACCAGCACTAACCAGCAAGACATGCTGTCTCAAAGTCATGCTGGTCAATGCTGGATTTTTCAGCAGGGTAATAAATACCAGGTATATGTGTCCAAATATCAATATATGTGTCCAAATATCAATTGATAAGCAAGATAGTTTTACTATGCTAAAGTTTTACTACAGCACTAAAGTGCTAGCGGTTAGCATAGTGATAATATCTTTAGTTAATACCAGATATATGTGTTCAAATATCAGTTAATAAGCAAGCTAGTTTTACTATGCTAAGCACTAGCAGTTAGCATAGTGATATTGAAATTTATATTTGGATGTATATTACAGAGATGCCATGCAGCTGATCAGCATGTTTAATGGTCTAAATGAGACTGCTATTTGCACTTGGCCTGTCTAGTTGACAACTTAGTGAAATTTATAATATTACAACGCTATAATTCACTGAATATTCCATCATGATAAATCCTGAACAATTCCTTGCTTAAAGTAGAGGAACAGGTAAGCCAGGTACCAGTCCTCAGGGGCGCCGCTAAGGGGGGAAAGTTAGGACGATTCTAAGGGATCTGCTTTGTTAGTAATAACACTACTAGCAGTGAATTAAAAGAAATCTGCTTTGTTAGTAATAACACTACTAGCAGTGAATTAAAAGAAATTAGAAATGTATCTACAAAAGAGTTACAAATGAAAAAGGATTACTGCTTATTTCTGCATCTCCAGTCAAATCACACCCCTCTCTGATTCACTGTATGGTTCAGCCCATCCTACCTAGCTAAGAGTGTCATACAGGTGTTGAACTGCAAAAGCAGATATGTCACAGAGTTCAACAAAGAAGCAAAGGTCCGGTCATCAGAAAAAGACAAGCGAGGTTACAGAGATTAGAGAGAGAGAAAACGGGACGACAATTACTCACTAAGTTCTTCGAAAAGAAAGGTAAATGTTTATTCACGAAGCTTCCTTTGATGTAACGTTAATGTTGGCGCGACTTGCACAGCTAACCACTATCGGATACTCAATACAACAGGTTACTTTTTTCATCAATGAAAATTAAATATGTAATTTTTGTCCAGATATAGATCAGAATAAATGTGGCAGCAGAGACAGATTACATCCCCATAAACACTCACACTTGAAAACAATTCTAAAACAACTAAAAAGTTCCAGGGGTTGCGCCTGTTATCGCAGGACAGGGATAGTTTACCTAGAGCAAAGGACAGGGATGACCTACAGTATACTACTGTATTTTTAGTGCTTATATTTTTGCCCTAGTTTCATTTGGTTTTACATGATTTCATGTGCTGTGTGTTTGAGAGAGAGCGCTTATATTGTCTTAGATTACTACTACTACCACTACTATTAATAATAATAATTTTTGTTATGCAGATTAAACCCATGGGTCTCAATCATCATTTTCAGGTGCTATTTGTGTGTGCATGCTATTTGT
The DNA here is from genome assembly GCA_013621035.1 of Clarias magur. Taxonomy (NCBI): domain Eukaryota; kingdom Metazoa; phylum Chordata; class Actinopteri; order Siluriformes; family Clariidae; genus Clarias; species Clarias magur. The sequence continues at coordinate 325,150 of QNUK01000570.1, forward strand.
GTGTCGAGAGAGAGAGAGCTCATGCGTGCATAAGAGAGCTTAAAGTATATTGTGATTTGTCCAAGGTTGCTAAAGTCTGGCTTATTGTCACGCACACTACTAACGCGACCGGCACTAGGACCCAGAAGTAAGGCGGTCGCGACTCAGGAAGCATAAAAGAAACAAGATGGCTCCGAACATCGCTCAGTCATTGAGTTTGCCCATGCTGTCTCCGTTGCTTCGTCCATCTAATCGTCTAATCGTCTGTCTAATTGTGAGTACTCACTTTCTCGGCTTTCGCTTTCAATTGAACTTCCAGCTCTGTTGGAGGGTTTAATTTAATTGGAGGGTTTAATTCAACTCACCCAATTGAACTTCCAGCTCTGTTGGAGGGTTTAATTCAACTCGCCCTCCGAATCGACCAGCGCCTGCTCGCCCGACCCAAGCCAGCTCCTGCCCCATTTCACCTCCCAACCCTCCTTCTTCTCTGACACGCCGGTTCCTGAAGCGTGCTCCTCCTTTGCAACTGCATCTACCGGATCAGTCGGTTCTACACCTCCCGCTGTGGTTGACACCGGAGCCGGGGAACCCATGCAATTAAGACGCGCCTCCTTAACTGCTGCAGAACGTGAATGCCGCTTCAGAGAGGGGCTCTGCGCATATTGTGGATCGGCAGCACACCACAGAACCATCTGCCCTCTGCGTCCGGGAAATGCGCAGGCCCGGTGAGCAGTAGGAACAGCTCACCGGGTTCTATCGACCTCTCCGCTACTTTGACCAACCTTTCCCGTCTCACGGTACGAGCACGCCACCAGTTTGGCCACAAACGGGTCGAAAGTACCGCGTTCATCGACTCCGGTGCCGCTGGTAACATTATTGACTCTTCTTACGCCAAAAAACTGGGGGTAAAAATCGAGGCATTATCCCAGCCCGTAAACATCACCTCTGTTGACGGTCGGCCCCTCTCTTCCAGCCCTATCACCTCTCAAACACAGCCCATCACCCTCATCATCCAGCAACACGAAGAACAGATTCAATTCTACCTTCAAATCACCTCCATCTCATCTCCTCCTATCATCCTCGGTCATCCCTCGTTATTGCAGCATGACCCACTCATATCTTGGACACAGAAACGTATTCTACAATGGAGGCCGACCTGCACCGAACTCTGCCTACGGGCCCGTAGTCCCCGAAGTCGATACCTTCGCCAAGGTACCAGCCGGTCCTCTTCCTATCCTGCCAAAGCGGGGTTTTTCTTTGTAAAGAAAAAAGGCGGTGACTTACGTCCATCTGACGATTATCGGGGGCTCAACGACATCACCATCATGAACCAACACCCATTGCCGCTTACCAACTCTGCCCTGGACGCCCTCTCTGGTGCCACCATTTTTACTAAGTTGGCCCTCCGGAGAGCCTACAACTTGGTGCACATTAGAGAGGGCGATGAGTGGAAAACGGCCTTCATCACCCCCACAGGACACTATGAAAGCCTGGTCATCCCTTTTGGACGCACCTGCTGCATTCCAAAAATTCATCAATGATGTTCTCAGAGACATGCTAGGCTTCTGGGTGTTCGTCTACCTAGACGACATCCTCATTTACTCCCGGACTGTTGATGAACACACCCAACACGTCAGAGCGGTTCTCAAGAGATTGCTCGCCCATCAGCTATACTGTAAGTTGGAGAATTGCACTTTTGCATGAGCGTTCCACCACGTTCCTGGGTTTTGTCATCTCGTCCCAGGGTGTGGCCTTGGACCCGCAGAAACTGGAAGTTGTGCGTCATTGGCCCCTACCCAAGACACTTAAGCAACTTCCAAGTTGTCTCGGGTTTGTGAATTTCTATCATTGCTTTATCCGGGACTACAGCACAGTTGCAGCTCCTTTAACCGCTCTGACTTGCCCATCCTCTCACCCCTTCAACCTCAACCCTACTGCCATTTTCGCTTTCCATAAGCTTTGCCGCCGGTTCACCTCTGCTCCCATCCTTCTCCACCCCGATGCAGACAAGCAATTCGTTGTGGAGGTGGACGCTTCGGATGTGGGCGCCGGGGCTGTTCTCTCCCAACGAGGTCCAGACCAGAAGCTGCACCCTTGCAGTTTCTTCTCCAAAAAATATGACCCTACTCAGCAGCAATATGGGGTAGGGGACCGCGAGCTGTTGGCCATAAAGTGGGCCTTGGAGGAATGGCAACACTGGCTCCAGGGCGCCAGAGAGGCGTTCATCGTCTGGACCGACCACCAGAATCTAATCACCATCTGAAAAATGAAACAGCTGAATCCTAGACAGGCTCGGTGGGCGTTATTTTTTGAGAGTTATAACTTCCATTTGTCATACCGCCCGGGGTCCAAGAACACCAAGGCCGACGCCCTCTCCTGACAGCATGAGGAAGACGTCCCCTGGGCAGAGCCCGCGCCTGTCCTACCATCCACTATGATCATCGCACCACTGCTGCGGAGACCGAACCGGCAGGTGTGCCACCTGGTCGACTCTATGTACCCGACACCATCAGGACGGAGGTCATCCAATGGGGACATTCCTCCCTTCTCGCTGGACACCCCGGAACGCATTGCACCCTCCAGTTCATCCAGTGCGCCTTCGTGGCCCACCATGACCAAGGATGTGCACGAGTTCATCCAGGCGTGCCCAGTGTGTGCCAGGGCCAAGGATGTAAATCAACCATCTCCAAGCGTGCTTCAACCATTTCCTGTTCCCTGTCGGCCCTGGACTCACATTGCCATCAACTTCATCACGGGCCTGCTGGTTTCCGAAGGAAAGAACTCCATCCTCACCATCGTTGACCAGTTCTCCAAAGCTGTGCACCTGGTGGCCCTATTATCAGCTGATATTAGAACATGTAGTTCGCCTGCATGGGTTCCCAAAGGACATCGTCTCGGACAGGGGGCCTCAGTTCACCTCACGGTTCTGGAAGGCCTTCTGCCATCTGATCTATTCCACCTGCAGTTTGTCCTCCAGCTACCACCCACAGACGGAACGGTCAGATGGAACGGACCAACCAACAACTGGAGCGCTACTTGTCTCAATCACCAATTAAGCCAACGCTGTAAACAGATGACACAACAAATTAAGTCAAGTCATGTCAAGTCAATTTTATTTATATAGCGCTTTTAACAATTGACATTGTTGCAAAGCAGCTTTACACAATAAAAAGAAATAAGTTTGTATGCAATGTGTATGAATCAAAATGATAAGATTGTCCCTAATGAGCAAGCCGAGGGCGACGGTGGCAAGGAAAAACTCCCTGTGATGGTAATAGGAAGAAACCTCGAGAGGAACCAGACTCAACAGGGAACCCATCCTCATCTGGGTGATAATGGATAGCAGGGATTGATCAGCATAATAATGTGTACTGGAAGTTCAGTGTAACAGGAGATGTGTTAAAATTAAAATTAAAAGGAGTCCAGTTTGTTCCTGGAGGCTCAGGTAGACTGTAGGAGAATCCAGTCCTGAGCTATCGAACAACTGAAGTCAGGTCCCCAGAGCATCAATCGATGATAGGACAGTCTTAATGGAAACCATCCCCAGCCACCATACGAATCCAGGCAGACCACACGTGGCATCCAGGCGACGAGATCTCCAACCAGAAGCAGGACTCCAGGACGGGTCTGGATCACTGGCAACTCAGGAGCGAACATGTATAGAGAGACAGAGAGACAGAGAGAGGGAAAGGAGAGGGGGAGAGAGAGAGTAGAGAGCAGAAAAGGAGAGAACAGAAAATAAGGAGAGATGGCAGTTAGGTATGGTCACAGTCAACATGTATAAGGTGAATGTATATTAGTGCAAAGTGCAAGCAGGGACTCCGGCAGGACTAACTATGACAGCATAACTAAAAGGGAGAGCCAGAAGGAAACACAAACATGAGGGCTCCCTGAGATGTAAAGCAACCAATTATCTCACCGTCAACAAACCTGAGTGAACAATGAGAGTGCGGAGGACAGCATCTAAACATACCAGTTCACCAGAATACTCTACGTCCATGAGTCCCCCAGATCTGCTCCTTTACCTAAGGTTAATCTATTTACAAAAATGCTTGGCTAAATAAATAAGTTTTTAGCCTAAACGTAAACATTGTGACTGTGTCTGAGTCCCGAACATTAATAGGAAGACTATTCCATAACTTTGGGGTTTTGTAAGAAAAAGCTCTGCCCCCTGCTGTAGTTTTAATAATACGTGGTACTGACAGGCAGCCTCCATCCTTTGATCAAAGTAGGCGTGGCGGATCGTAAGACACTAACAGTTCACTCAAATACTGTGGCGCGAGACCATTTAGTGCTTTAAATGTCAAAAGTAGTATCTTAAAATCGATGCGAAATTTCACAGGGAGCCAATGCAGTGTAGATAAGATAGGGGTGATGTGCTCGTATCTTCTGGTTTTAGTGAGGACTCTCGCTGCTGCATTCTGCACCAACTGAAGCTTGTTTATATACCTAGTTGAACAGCCAGACAGTAAGGCGTTACAATAGTCCAACCTAGAGGTGATAAAGGCATGAACTAGTTTTTCTGCATCATTTAGTGACAATATGTTTCTTATCTTGGCAATATTTCTAAGGTGAAAGAAAGCTATCCTGGTAATATTATCTACATGTGCTTTAAACGAAAGGCTGGAATCTATAATCACACCGAGGTCTTTTACTGTTGCACTTGATGGAACAGAAAGGCCATCTAAAGTTACAGTGTGATCAGAAAGCTTACTTCTAGCTACTTGTGGTTCTATGACCAGAACTTCTGTCTTATCAGGATTAAGCAGAAGAAAATTAATTAACATCCAATCTCTTATGTCCTGCACACACTGCTCAATTTTAGCAAACTGTTTTTTCTCATCTGGTTTTGCTGAGACATATAATTGTGTGTCATCAGCATAACAATGAAAACTAATACCATGTTTACGAATTATGTTGCCCAGAGGAAGCATGTAAAGGGAAAAAAGCAGTGGGCCTAAAACTGAGCCTTGTGGAACACCAAACTCCACTTGAGAACATGAGGAATGGTCACCATCTAAATCTACAAACTGATAACGATCAGTCAAATAGGATCTGAGCCAAAAGAGGGCAGTTCCCTTCATTCCTACTACCTTTTCTAATCTGTGAAGGAGAATACTATGATCAATGGTGTCAAAAGCTGCACTGAGGTCCAGTAACACAACTATAGTGACGCAACCCTGATCAGAGGCCCATAGGAGGTTGTTTACTACTTTAACAAGTGCTGTCTCTGTGCTGTGATGAGGCCTAAATCCTGACTGATACAGTTAATTTATGCTATTTGTTTGTAGATGTGAACATAGCTGCTGTGATACTACCTTTTCCAAAATCTTGGAGATAAAGGGAAGGTTTGATATCGGCCTGTAATTAGAAAGCAGACAGGGGTCAAGGTCAGGTTTCTTGATTAATGGTTTAATAATGGCTAATTTAAAGGATTTGGGGACATAACCACTACTGAGTGAACAGTTAATTACTTCCAACAGGGGTTCTGTTATTGCTGGTACTATCTGTTTGAGAAAATGTGTCGGTATAGGATCTAATATACAGATTGACGATTTTGAAGAAGAGATGAGTGAAAAAATTTCTGATGTGATGTGGTTAGTTTATCTGAATTATTTAAATTGTCTGGTTTCAAAGCCTGAATTTTTTGCCTAATATTTATGATTTTGTTATTGAAAAGTTCATATACATTTTCATATATAACATTTGAAAAAAAATATATATATACACATAGTACAGAACAAAAGTTTGGACACACCTTATCATTCAAAGAGTTTTAATTTGTATTATGGCAATAAAAAAGCAGCTAAGTAAAGAAAAATGAGTGGCCATCATTACTTTAAGAAATTAAGGTCAGTCGGTCTGAAAAATTGGGAAAACTTTTAAAGTGTCCCCAAGTGCAGTCACAAAAGCCATCAAGCGCTACAAAGAAACTGGCTCACATGCGGACCGCCCCAGGAAAGGAAGCCCAAGAGTCACCTCTGCTGTGGAGGATAAGTTCATCCGAGTCACCAGCCTCAGAAATCGCAGGTTAACAGCAGCTCAGATCAGAGACCAGGTCAATGCTACACAGAGTTCTAGCAGCAGCCACATCTCTAGAACAACTGTTAAGAGGAGACTGTGTGAATTAGGCCTTCATGGTAGAATATCTGCTAGGAAACCACTGCTAAGGACAGACAACAAGCAGAAGAGACTTGTTTGGGCTAAAGAACACAATAAAGAAAACTCTTTGAATGAGAAGGTGTGTCCAAACTTTTGGTCTGTACTGTATATATGCATATTTGTGAAAAAAAAAAAATATATCTGAGGAAAAATCTTACTTTTTTCTTGTGTTGACCTCCCTCTGTCAAAACGGACAGAACGGAATGCACCATTAACTTTGCGCAGGTGTACAGTTTTGAGAATTACATAAATATTGGAAATTGGAAGAGTTGCTGCTTAAGTTTTTATAATAGCAATTTGCATATACTCCAGAATGTTATGAAGAGTGATCAGATGAAGTGCATAGTCCTTCTTTGCCATAAAAATTAACTTAATCCCCCCCAAAAAAACTTTCCACTGCATTTCATTGCTGCCATTAAAGGACCTGCTGAGATCATTGCAGTAATCGTCTTGTTAAACAAAGTCATATTCTCGGATGAATCCTCTTTCCGATTGTTTGGGGCATCGACTGTAGTTTGATTCGTCTTGCTCTTCTGTTTTATTAGCGGTTCATAACAGCTGGCGTCTTGCTACTGCCCCCTGCTGTATGTATGCAATGTTGACTTAACATGAATGGTTCATGATTAAACAACGTGTTAGGAATTTGTACTGTCAACTTGAGACATAATAATATATATAATTACGATTAACCTTAATCAAAATAAACATTTTAAATCAACAAATATGATTATTATGAGTATACTGTATAATTATATTATTTAAAATGCAAAATTTTTGAGTGTACAGTAAGAAAGCTTGCAATGAAGGTTTTTGACAAAATAAATCTCTAGTCTAACTAAGTAAGGTATCACATTGTAAGCAGCAGGCAAATCATTTGTAAAAATGCACATTGTCCTATTTTGTAAATGTTATACATGTCAATGGTACATGCATTGTACAGGGTGTCCCAAAAAATTTCATATAACTTTGTAGTCTAACAATTTACCCAAATTATTTTAATGTGTAAAAACTAACACTAAAAGTTTAATGTTTCACTTTATTTTTTACCAGGGAGATGGATCGGGTGGGCCAGTGATAATTACAATGTGCTGTTGAAATGGCCACAACGTTCACAAGACTTGACAGCTTGTGAAAGGACTGGTCTTTACTCATGCAGGTGCTGGAGAATGTTACACAAGATATGCTACACATGTTTGGGAGGAGCTGGACTTGACGTGTCATGTCACAGGCAGTGCGCATATTGAACATTTGTGAAGCTTTTGTGAAAAAGGTTATAAAATCTTGTTAGAATTTTGATAAATAAATATTTTATCCATTTACTTTCATTTGTCTAGCACATGTATTCTCCCAGATAATCATATTTCAAATAATTATTAAATATAATTTCCAAATTATTACCCCTCCACCACCGTGCTTGATAGTGGGTATGAGGTGTTTCTGCTGAAATGTTATTTGTTTTTTCTCAAACAAAGTGCTTGGACATGCCGCTAGGGCCAACTACATTTTGGTCTCATTTGACCATAGGACACTGGTTCAGAAGCCTTGTGGATTGTTCAGATGCAGATATGTGAACCTCAGTCATGCTTCCATGATCTTTTTAAACACGAGAAGTTTCTCCTGCCAACCCCACACCTGTTATGTTCAGCTAAGATATTTACAACGGTATTTCATAAGACCAATGTAAAATGTTTTATATATTGTTTGATTAAAACAATTTAATTATTTTCTTTGACAATAATTCTAGATGGCACTCTGTATTTGTAAAATACCCTATAAATGATAAACAAACACCTTAAAATGTAGAATTTCCTCTTTTTAAATCTCAATGCTGAAGCTTCCACACACACCGCTCTATTTTCCTTTGGTTGGCTAGGAACCAGCATTTGTTGAGAAAAACATCTGGCTGGCTTGGGAATGAGCCGACCTCACATAAAGAGCGGATAGTGGTGGGAATCAACTGAAAATATGTGACATAATCACATTAGTATCTTATAGAAGACAAAGCAGTCAACTTCCCTTGATCAAGGCAAATCTGGAGGAGTGTGAGTAGTGAAGGATTGTCTTGGGCTTTCTTGCTTTAAATAAAGCATCCCGTTTTGCGATGCTGCGGAAGTACACAAGAACTCCTGCCATGGCAAAATTGATAAATAACAATTGCAAATGGTACTTTATCTTGATAAATATCCCATGAAAACTGTACAACACATAGTGGCACTGGGCCAACATGCAAAATGTCCTCCAAATTTACATTAAAGTGGCTATTTAATAATTAATAATTGAGGAATCTGAAGAATCTTCCTAATGTCCTTAATGTGTAAAATGTCTGCTAATATTTACAGAAGTCTTTTTTTCTATACCTTTTTATTTTGTCCTTTTGCGAGCAACAAAGCCTTGCCCCTTCCAAAGCATTTGGTTTTCAAGATGCTGTGAGAACATCAGTGGCTATGAATACCCAGTTCAACGTGCTTAAACTCTGCACTCAGAACTAATTATAAACACTTCTCATGCTAAAAAGACTTGTGTAGATAGCAAACAAAAAAAGAGAAGAAGGGGTTAGAGAGAGAGGCTTGTGTAAAGTTGGGGGAGGGACAAAAAAGGCTAATGAATCTGTAAGAAACACTACTCTACTGACACGTGAAAACGCTCCTATTCGTCAGGAATGTTCCCTCCTTTGTCTCTCCTTTAATTCCTCCAGGGGAGATGTGGTGTGAAAGTGGTGTGTGTACGTGTGTGAAAGAGAGAGAGAGAGAGAGAGATGATTTTCATCATTAGTGTTCCTTCTTTACTGTATCATTGAATGTACACTTTGTATATTTGTTTTGTAATTATGTCCATAATTACTTTTCAGTAATTACTTTTCTGATTTGTTCCCAATGTCGGTAACTGGGTTTTGGCAAATATCCAGAAACCTTTGAACCTTAAACCTAAAGCAACTCTTATCCCTGAAGTTTTAACAATAATCAGTAAAGTGCAAAAGAATGCAGAGCTGTTAGCCATCTATTTGGGAACTCTCTTTATTCAATTCAACATCACTTTATATATATTTAAATAAATGTCATATGCATTATGATAATATATACTTTGCTTACATTGACTGCTAACTAGTAATAGTTGTTAACATCACTACAACCACACCAAGCAAAGTTATTTTAATTAATACATTTGACCTAAATCATTTTAAAAAAATTCATTAATTCATCTAAGGTTATCAATGAACCTTGGATGACAGCAGTAATTTACAAAGCCTTTATACCGTATATACACTCAGTTGACTGTTCCTTTAAACAGCTGGGCAATTCCAGAAATCGATGTCATATCTTGAGAATTTTCTGACAGGCTACTTCTAATAGACTGATAAGTAACATGATTTGAGTTAACTGGGGAATATCTTTGGATGTATTTTAAGGCTACCTTTAAACTCAGGGTCTCTTTCTTTGACATCATGGGAAAATCAAAAGTAACAGCCAAGACCTCAGAAAAAAATGTGGACTTTTACAAGTCTGGTCCATCCTTGGGACCAATTTCTGAATAACTGAAGATATCACATTCATCTGAAGCAACAATACTATGCAAGAATAAACACCATGGGACCATACAATCATTATGCTGCTCAGGATGGAGATGTGTACTAAAAGTACAAATCAATGCCAGAATAACACCAAAGGTCCTTGTAAAGACCAGGTACAAAAGTATCTACATCAATATGAAATGAGACCAATATTGACTTAACCTGAAAGGCTGCTCAGCAAAGAAGAAGGAAGAAGCCACTATTCCAAAACCAGCAAGACTACTTCCAAAAAAGCAAGACTAAGTTTTGGAACTGTACTAGACAAACATCTTACATTTTTGAGAAATGTACTTTTGATGAAACAAAAATGTAAAAATTTGTTCTTAATGACCAAATTTGCATAAATGAAAAAGTGGGAAGCCCTCCAAGATGAACATCATCACAACCATGAAACATGGGGATGGCAACATCATGTTGACTGGTGCACTTCACAAAACACATGCCATCATGGAGAAGAAAGATTATGTGAAAATATTGAAGCAACATCTTAAGTTTGATCCCATATGGGTCTCCCAAATGAATAATGTCCCAAGCATACTTCCAAAGTTGTTCCGTGTAACATTATGTTCTGTGTCACTTAATGTTATGAAAATGTCATGTGACACTCCACGCACACAGACTAGTTGTGAGATTTAAAATTCAAATCTTGGAGGTTACAGTACCTGTTAACAGTGCAAGTTTCACCAGCTTTAAAGCATTATTATTATTATTATTATTATTATTATTAGTAGTAGTAGTAGTAGTAGTAGTATATGTGATTATTACAATATTACCATATTACAAAAAGTCTTTCAATACATCTTATAATATTACCATCTTGTAATTGTGTCATTAATAATTATTCGGTACGTAGTACTTATGTTTATGATTTTAACAAAAAGAAAAAGGTCAAATAAAAATGAAAAGCATTTTAAAGCTCTCTGCACTGACAAGGTTTAGGCCTTTCTGCATACCTAGGCCTGTATTTATCGTGTCTCAGAATCACTCCTATGGATCGTGCTCAAAGTTAATTTAGGACTGAAAATATTCCTAGCTTAAGCTAGGACATTACATTAAATGTCCTAGCTTTAAGTAGGACATTTACATTAAATGTCCTAGCTTTAAGTAGGACATTACATTAAATGCCATTACATTACATTGTTTATGAAGATCCCTGCTCTTACTTTCAGCACGGAGTAAAACAGCTCCTATGAAAGCATGTGATGTCACTGTTCATGACACTGAGAGCCACAAATTAGGCTACACATTATTGTGGGTGTTCTGGTTTTGACATGTTTTTGTAGTTTTAAATAGTGGAAAAGCAAAATGATGAAATCAGAGCCAGTTGTGTGAAATCTTTTTCACACTTATAAATGCGTAATTTGGCTGCATGAAATTATCCTAATCAGACTGCTCCAATCACAACTGTTTCAAACCCCCATGCTATAGAGCTATGTAAGACATAATCTGATCAAAGTATCATCGAAAAGAAAGTGAAACTGGAGAGAGGATGAGACTATTTTGCTTGTGGAGGAGGTAGTAAAAAGAAAATAAATAAATAAAGGAAAATTGTATAGGAATAGATAGTTTTACTTTTTAAAAAAGTAATTTAAAAATGGTTAACTTAACATAAAGGTTAACTTAAAAAAATTTAAACCTGTCATATCTGAGCTAGTCAGCTAATTAGGTCTCTTAGTTAACTAGCTAGTTCTGGTAATTTTTGTCGTAAATTTATGTTGTTAAATTTATGTTTCATGTATGTAGTACCTTGGTCCTAGAGGAACGTTGTTTAGTTCCACTGTGTACTGAACTGTATATGGTTGAAATCCATATACATGAAAGCTTACTTGACTTGACTTGAACTGAAGACAAGAAAGTGAGTGGACAGCAATTTTTGAAATCATTAATGCCCCTGTCAGTTTGCCATACATATCCCTGAGGAGTTAATGAAGTGATGAAGTGCTGCTTATAGAAGAGATTCTCAGTTGTGCACACTCAAATAATTTAATATAAATATGGTTATTTTAATGTGTGCGCCATGGATGATGCTTACAACTTCATGAATATAGCATGGTTTCATTGATCTGCAGTGCTGATTTGATGCAAGTGCAAAGTTTGATTTATTGTTTCCAACATTATTGCCTGTACCAAACCCAAACCATCACTGTTTCAAAGATCTTCTCTGTTACTAAAAAATGTAAAAGTAGACCTGTGGAGACAGCATACAGATTGTTTATTAATGGTCCACTTGCATATTGCATGTGATCTGTTTAAAATATTATATTTCTGTCCAAACAAGTTTTATGAGCTCCGTGTTATTTTATGCTATGAAAATATCTCTCCTCCGCACACGTCTCTACCTGAATGCCATGTCTTTACTACTCCTAACCAGTTAGGACACCTCAGGAGCTCTCCTCTATTTTGGTGGAGATAGGAGTTATATCCTATTTTAAGAATGTTGCTAATTAAGAATAAATTGCTCTTCCTCCTACTCCTAAAAGTAAGACAAAAATTGCATCAATCTAAGAAGTATTGGCCTCTTAGGAGCGATTTCCTACTCTTAAATGCTTGGTAAATATAGGCCCTGGTATGTTTTATAACACATTCCAAGTGAGGCTTGTCAGGGAGATGTTTGCACAATGGATATTTATCTTACTTCTTCATTTTGGTTAAATGTTTGTTGTCTCTGCAAAAGTGATATTTTAATATAAAATTTTTACTTTCAAATTTAAAGCTCTAAATTCTAATTCAATTGACAAAAAATGCTTGAGCTATCATTTGCAGGCCCAGTTTCATCTTGATTTGCCCCAACACTAACCCTCCTTTTTCTTTAAGCTTTGAAAAATGTAAACCTCTTTTCAAATGTCACCTTAATGGTGACCCTTGAGTACCTATCCACATGGAGAGAGTGACCCTTCTAACACAGTTGTGAAAGAGGTATAAAGCCGGTGAGTGGAGTAATGCAAGCTAAGGCATTCTCACTGGCTCTTGTAAGAGTTTGTTTCATACATACTGCCTAAAGTGGGGCTTAATAACTTAACACACTGTGTGTTTTCCCTCTTGAGGAGTATTGCTTATTCAGAATCCTGGGGTATTCTCCAAGATCTTTATGTAATGACACTCAAGAGCAAGCAAGGCTCTTGTCTAACACCTCAAGAGAGGGGCTCTCTCTCTCACTCTCTCAGACATACAGGCACACACACACACACACACACAGCCTGAGATTAAGCTGTCAAGGCACTGTAGTAATTTTAATGTGTAAACTGAACAAAATTTATACAGTTACAAGTTCATACACTTAATCATCTATCCGTCCAGCGTTTAGCACAATTTAGTGTATCTTTCCAATTCTGTTTATCCCGCGGCTGACGATGATAATACAAAATCAGGTATTTACCAATTTATGAGCAAGGTAACGTAAGGTCTGGGCAAATGTTTAAACTTTAAAATACATGACCAAGACAACAGTTCTTTATAAAGAAACAATAATTTATTGAACTAATCTACGATACATGAAACTACGCTACTTATTACGCACACATGCATACACAGTTCAGAGAGTGAAAATTTATGGAGTTTTACAAGTAATGTTTACTAGACCTGAGAAAGTCACAAGGGCAGAGCCTTGGGTTTAATCTTACGGTTTACGGTTCGCCTTCAGCAAAGGGAATCACGGCGTTGCTGATTGGTTAGTGCGCTGGGTTGAGGTGACGTCCTTCAGGAAAGCAGCCTTCGGCATGTTGGTTGCCTGGTTTCCGATGACGACGCTCTGAGACTTCTTCTGTAGGCCTCTTCGCTGCATGAAGGCAGCGTTCAAGTGGCATCGGAGTTCAAGCAGAAGTTTCTTTTTGTGTCGAGGACGGCAGAGTCTTCGATCGCTGGGTGGCGCAGGTCAGAAGTTAAAGTTCAGGCATTGGTTGAGAGCGGAGCAAGAGAGGCGTCCGCTTGCTTCCTTTAGACAGCATGACGTTCAAAAACGTGCAGAGACTGCTCAGACCTTAGGTTTTTAATCTCACGGTGCAGGTCTGTCCTATAGCAATTTGTTCCAATCAGAGATGGTTGTGGGCATAGTCACGCCCCGCATGGTTCCTCTTTTTTGTGCATACATTTAACCTGTTGTTTGCTCTGTCACGTGGGAGGACATCTCAGTGGAGTTTTAGTAATTTAGGTAAAGTGTTCTGGTTCATGTGACTAAAATGCCACTTGAACGCTGCACATCAACGTTCATTGAATATACAATGACAGTCAGCAACTGTCAGAGAACTGTGAAACTTCCCTATTAAAGGTACTTGTGCTGCTCTACACCATTTTGAGTGATGTGATATGATTTACTCTGGTTCAAGAAAGTTGTTTTTGCAGATCTGCACCATCTGAGTTGGGAAAGAGTAACCGTTTCTTTCCTTATTTGCTGATGTCGTGAACTGTCGCTTCCTCTTCCAGCGGCCCTCTTTGAGGTGACCTGCCAGTCCCTACAGCACTATTCAATGGAATTAGATATGCTTAATAATTAATTTCATCATGTCTCAGATGCTTAGGCCAGATTATTAGGGCCCGAGCACCAACCGGTGCGAAGCCCTATTGTATCTGAAGGAATTATTAGGGCCCGAGCACCGTCCGGTGCAAAGCCCTATTGTATCTGAAGGAATTATTATTATTTATTATTAGGGCCCGAGCACCGACCGGTGCGAAGCCCTATTGTATATGAAGGAATTGTTATTATTATTATTATTAGGGCCCGAGCACCAACCGGTGCAAAGCCCTATTGTATCTGAAGGAATTATTAGGGCCCAAGCTGTTAGGAACCTCCACTAGAGGTCACTGTTCATGTCTGTCTGTCTCTGTAGTTTTTGTTGATCGACTCAGTTTCCCAGAAGGCACCTCAGTCAGGTGATGACTGCTCACCTGAACTGAGGTGGCTCATTAAAGTGTCTATAAATAACAGTTTGTTCTGGGTCGAACATTATTTGTTGGTATGTTTGTTTGTTTGTGATTGTTTTTGTATATACCGTCATGTGGGCATTCCTTTTGTTTGGTTGTTGTTTCTCTAAGTTTACATTTTGGTTTGTTTTGTAACCTGTGTTCAAGAGGGCTCTAGTTTAGTTTTCTTTATACCCCTTGTGTTACTGGATTCATGGAGCTGTCCTGTTTCATGTTTAGCTAGGCTGTGTCTCCTCCTGTGTATAGTGTAAGTACTGTTCTGTGTCTTCCCAGTGTCAGTCTTCTTGTTTAGTTCTTTGGTTAAAACTTCCCTTGTATGTGTAGCCACATGAGGGCTTAGCCGTTAGCAGGGTTAGCCGCTAGTAGGCCTTGACGGCTAGTAGGGTTAGCCCCTAGTAGGGTTAGCCTCCAGTAGGCTAGCCTCTAGTGTAATTGACTGCTAGTGGTTCTGGTCACTAGTAGGTTAGCCGCTAGTTTGGTATAGCCTCATGTGTGCCCTGCCTTTTATGTTCAGTTCCCCCCTATTAGGTCAGTACTAACCCGGTTAGCCAATAACCCCATTAGCCACTAACCCGGTTAGGTCAGCATCCAGTGTCCCCAGTACTCCATGTAGCTACTAACCTCACTAACCACTAACCCAGCCAGTCTAGTCCCTGAGACCCTGTCTAGTCCTGTCTCCCCAGTCCTGTCTAGTCCTGTCTCTCCAGTCCAGTTTATTTTTTTAGGGCCCAAGCACTGTAGTGGGCAGGACCCTATTGTTTTTGTTAGGATTGTTTATTTATTTTTAGGGCCCAAGCATTGGATTGCGCAGGGCCCTATTGTTCTTCTAAGGATTATTATTTTTAGGACCCAAGCAGAGTACTGCGTAGGGCCCTCTTGTTCTTCTAAGGATTATTTATTAGGGCCCAAGAACTGTAGTGCGCAGGGCCCTATTGTTCTTCTAAGGATTATTATTAGGGCCCAAGCACTAGTGCGCAGGGCCCTATTGTTTTCGTTAGGATTATTATTAGGGCCCAAGCACTAGTGCGCAGGGCCCTATTGTTTTCGTTAGGATTATTATTAGGGCCCAAGCACTAGTGCGCAGGGCCCTATTGTTTTTCTACGGATTATTAGGGCCCAAGCACTGAGTGCGCAGGGCCCTATTGTTTTTCTACAGATTATTTATTTTTTATTTAGGGCCCAAGCACTCAGTCCACAGGGCCCTATTGTTTTCGTTAGGATTATTATTATTAGGGCCCAAGCACTGAGTTCCTATTGTTTTTCTACGGATTATTAGGGCCCAAGCACTAGTGCGCAGGGCCCTTTTGTTCTTCTAAGGATTATTAGGGCCCAAGCACTGGAGTGCCAGGGGCCTATTGTTTTTCTAAGGATTATTATTTTTATTAGGGCCCAAGCATTGAGTGCGCAGGGCCCTATTGTTTTTCTAAGGATTATTAGGGCCCAAGCACTGGAGTGCGCAGGGCCCTATTGTTTTTGTTAGGATTATTATTGGGGCCCAATCACTGTGTGCGCAGGGCCCTATTCTTTTCGTTAGGGGTTTTTTTTTTCCACACTTTTGATACTTTTGGGGTCCTTAACATACTCAAAAACTCATCAAAATTTACACATAGATTGGAATTGGCGGCCATCAGGTCCTCAATGGGGCTCGGCCCGGGGAGTCGCACATGCCTAGACAGCGCCCCCTAGAATATCGTGCCTCATAGCTCAGACACACTTGCACATATACTTATAAAACTCAGGGTACATTTAGAACTCATCAAACTGAACAAGTTTTGCGCTGCATGTCATCAGGTCTAATCAACAGGAAGTGAGTTATTTTGAGTTGTTTGCAAAACGCACCCAATGGAATGTGATATACTCCTCCTAGGGAATTTTTACAATTCGCACCAAACCAGCCAAATATGATCTAAACAAGTTGCCGATGCAACATTGCGGAGAGCTTTTTGATATCTCGAACGGTTCGGCCGTGGTGACGCTTTAAAATTATGGCAAATAAAAATGAACAGGAAGTGGCTAATAACTTCTGTGTACATTAAGTTATGTACATGAAACTACAGGTTTGTTAAGAGTAGGAAGCTGATCACATCATATGACTATGTCATAGCGCCACCAACTGGCAGCAGGAAGTGTGTCACTTTTGGAAATCACTAATATTTTGGCCTTTACTTTCACCTGATTTGGTTCAAAATCAGTCAGAATCCATGAAGGATTTTTTTTATCATTTGAATCGTCTTGCTATGGCGACGATTTATCTAGAGCAAAAACATAAAATAAAGTGCAAAAAAATATATCTTCTCATATTGTACGAGTGGAAAGACCTACGGCTCCAAAATGTTATGGCTATACACTGAAACTTATTATGAGTAAGGCCTGAGTGCCTGGACCGCTGGCATGGCACAGGGCCTGTACAGCGCCCCCTGGAACTTTGCAAAATATTAGCTATATAACTCATATCCACTTTCACATATATGAATGAGACCCAAGATAAATTTAGATCTCATTGAGGAGAACAACTTGCATACCCCATGTCATGGAATCCGTTGAACAGGAAGCCAGTTATTTTGCATTGTTTGAAAACCGCATCCATTGGAATGTGATCTACTGCTCTTACAGGATTAATATGTTTTTGACCAAACAGACTCTAATATAATCTCAAGACATTGAGGATCTAATATTGCGAAAGGCTGCTTGATATCTTAAACGGGTCGGCCGTGGCGAGCCCTTAAACCTACGGCGAATAACAGGAAACAGGAAGTGGCTATTAACTTCTGTCTCAATTTAGTGACGTTCATCAAACCTCAGCGGTAGGTTAAGAGAAGAAACCTGCTCACAGTGACATGGGTCCCGTGAGTCTCAGTCATAGCGCCACCAACTAGCAGAAAGTGTCTACTTTTAGAAATTAAAATCTTTTGTGGCTAATTTTCAGCTAATTGGCTTCAAAATCAGGCACAATAATCTGAAGACATGGCTGATGGCACACTGTAAAGGACTTTTTGCTACACTGAATAGTGTTGCTATGGCAACATGTCATTTTGAGCAAACATAAGTCCTAATGTGCCCAAACATTTTAGGTAGAAAGAACAACTGGTTCTGAGAAGATTTCTTGAGTTTCATGTTTTTGTGATGCTCATACAGCTCCCAACAATTTTTACAGTATATTTATGAGCCTTGGCCTGAACTTTCTGCCCTGACTCCTGCAGTAATAAAATATGTCTAGTAGTTGGAGCTATTCTGCAGGCAGGTATTCTGCAGTCAGGTCTTTCCCCTTCTTCTTTACTATGGCTTCATGTTTACTATTTAAACATGTGCAGAAATCATAAAAAATAAACAATACAAACATTTAAATTGCCCACTGTGCAACATTCAGTCAGATGGACAAGGGCGTTGATTTACACAGACACACACACACTCACACACACACACACACACTCGCGCACACACGCACGCACACACACACACACACACACACACACACACACACAATAGGCACGCTGTAACCAAATCACACACACACACACAAACACAGACACAAATAACCAAACACACACACACACAAACACTCTACACACATTACACATCCGCTACACACAAACTGCACCATTATCATCTTCACCAAACCGGCCCATGTAATCTCAAACCAGTGAGGATGGAATACTGCAATGGGATTTCTGATATCTCAAACAGTTTTGCCATGGAGATGTCTCATGCCGAATAATGGCTAATAATGTCACACATACACACATACACACATGCACATACATATTCATATACATGCACATTATAAACATTAGAGATTAGATGCTGAGTCCCATTTGCCATCATTGGACATTCTTATAATCTCTTTCATGAGAACCATACTGTCACATCTGTCCTTTTGCCATTCCCCTATAAGTTGCCTTCAAAATTAGGCACAATAATTGGAAGACATGGCTGATGTTAAACTGTAAAGGACTTTTTGCTGCACCGAATAGTGTTGCTATGGCAAGGTAAAAATTTAAGGAAAACTATGATACTCATATCCAACAAGTGGAAAGTCCTAATGTCACCAAACATTTTACATAGAAGGAACAACTGGTTCTGAGTAAATTTCTTGAGTTTCACGATTCTGTTATGCTCATACGCCTCCCAACAATATTTTATTTTATTAACTCATTGTTTTAAAGTGCATAAACTGACTCCTGCAGTACTAAATTATGTCCACTAGATGGCGGTATCACACTACACATCCTACACATGGAAAGACGCACACACACACACACACACACACGACCTCCCCCTCCCTCACAGGTTTGAGTTTTGGTGAAGCGGACTGACACAAACGCTGCCGCTGAATAGTTGATTATGGACTGTTTAATTGTTTACAAATCGCCCTTTGGATCAAGTTTTGTGCGTGAATGCAACAGTAAGTGTGAAGGCTTTAACTATATTAACAATGGACATTTTATCTGTTCCGGTAACAAGTTATTATGCCCGTGAGGTCGCGATATATATATATGTGTGTGTGTGTGTGTGTGTGTGTGTGTGTATTCTTAGTAAGAATGCCTAGAATCAATATGTTATTGTGACTGTCACTATTATCTTTTGCTGTTATTATTTGGTGTTATATACACACACACATTTGAAACAAGTTTGTTGTAAGTTGTTTACAACAGGAATACATGTGTCTTCATAGTCGTGCTGATAAGGTGTCATGTGACAGCTGGGCGAATCACGTGATGTTGATGTTTAAGCCTGCCTTACACTGCCTACAACCCCCTGCAGAGTGTTTACATTTATAAGCTTTACTGATTGGATTATGTTATTGCCTGCACATTTGATTGTCATTATTATCATTGTTTTATTTTAAGAAAAAACACAACCTGACACATTACAATCCTACAAACAAACCAATCTGTAGAGTGCTGACGATAAAGGGGTTGTTTACATACACCTGGTGCATCTTCATCTGTCCGTTATAAGACAGTCTTTGGTGGCTCAGCACCCTGAACCGGCTAATTTTGTATATAGTGAAGAGCTACTGAACTCAAACATTTTTTCAGTGGGATTTCTGATATCAACAAACACACACATAAACACACACCTGCACACAAACACACACACACCCCTGCACACAAACACACCCGCACACACACACACACACACACACACACACAGACCCGCACACACACTCTAAACACACTGCACATCCCACAAAAACTGTGACCGGTCCAAGCACCTGCACCATTATAATTTTCACCAAACCGACCCATATAATATCGAAACATTGAGGATGGAATACTATGTTGGGATTTCTGATATCTCAGACAGTTTAGCCATGGCGATGCCTCATGCTGAAAAGTGGTTACTACCGGCACACACACACACATACATGCATATTTATATACACGCACAGTAGAGACATTAGAGCTTAGATGCTGAGTCCCGTTTGCCATCAGTGGCACATTCTTATAATCTCTTTCATTCAACCCAAACTGTCACATCTGTCCTTTAGCCATTCCCCTATAAGTGCACGTGCCCTCCTTGGCCACCATCTCACTGATGCACCCGGGTGACGGTGGCGCCATGCTTGGGCCTGTCATCGTTGATTGCAAAAAAATATTTTTATTTTTATTTATTTATTTATTTATTTAATTATTTTTCTTTTAATCATCTGGGCACTTTCGGGGGTCTTAACATACTCAAAAACTCACCAAAATTTGCACACAGATTGAAATCTGCGTCCAACAGGTCCTCAGTGGGGCTCGGCCCGGGGAGTCGCACACGCCTAGACAGCGCCCCCTAGAATATCAGGTCTAATCAACAGGAAGTGAGTTATTTTGAGTTGTCAAATTTGAGTTGGCAAATATGATCTAAACAAGTTGCCGATGCAATATTGTGGAGAGCTTTTTGATATCTCGAACGTTTTAAAATTATGGCAAATAAAAATGAACAGGAAGTGGCTAATAACTTCTGTGTACATTAAGTTATGTACATGAAACTTTACAGGTATGTTAAGAGTAGGAAGCTGATCACATCATATGACAATCATGAGTCTATGTCATAGCACCACCAAGTGGCAGCAGGAAGTGTGTCACTTTTGGAAAACGGTAATATTTTGTCCTTTACTTTCACCTGATTTGGTTCAAAATCAGTCAGAATAATGAAAAGACATGGGTCATTTGAAATCATGGAGGATTTTTTTCTAATTTGAATAGTCTTGCTATGGTGACGATTTAACTGAAGAAAAAATCTAAGAAAATTATTCCTCTCCTATCATACGAGTGGAAAGACCTACGGTTCCAAAATTTGATGACTGTAGACATAAACTGGTTATGAGGAAGGCCTGAGAGCCTGGAGCCCGGGCGTGGCACAGGGCCTGTACAGCGCCCCCTGGAACTTTGTAAAGTTTAAGCTGCATTACTTATATCCACCTTCACATATATGAATGAGACCCAGTATAAATTTAGATTTCATTAAGGTGAACAACTTGGATACCCCATGTCATGGAATACGCTGTACAGGAAGTCGGTTATTTTGCGTTGTTTGAAAAACACACCCATTGGAATGTGATATACTACTCTTACAGGATTCATATGTTTTTGACCAAACAGGGTCTAATATAATCTCAAGACATTGAGGATCTAATATTGCGAAGGGCTGGTTGATATCTTAAATGGGTCGGCCATGGCGAGTCCTTAATCCTACGGTGAATAACAGGAAACAGGAAGTGGATAATAACTTCTGTATACATTGTGTGACGTTCATCAAACCTCAGCTGTAGGTTAAAAGAAGAACCCTGCTCACAGTGACATGGGTCCCGTGAGTCTCAGTCATAGCGCCACCAACAGCAGAAAATGTCTACTATTAGAAATTAAATTCTTTTGTGGCTAATTTTAAGCTAATTGGCTTCAAAATCAGGCACAATAGTTGGAAGACATGGCTGATGTCACACTGTAAAGGACTTTTTGATACGTTGAATAGTGTTGCTATGGCAACATATCATTTTGAGCAAACATAAGATACTTGTATCCAACAAGTGGAAAGTCCTAATGTACCCAAATATTTTAGGTAGATAGAACAACTGCTTCTGAGTAAATGTCTTGAGTTTCATGTTTTTGTGATGCTCATACAGCTCCCAACAATTTTTTATATTTATGAGCCTTGGCCTGAACTTTCTGTCCTGACTCCTGCAGTAATAAAATATGTCCACTTGCAGGCAGGTATTCTGCAGTCAGGTCTTTCCCCTTCTCCTTTACTATGGCTTCATGTTTACAATTTAAACATATGCAGACATAATAAATATACTATATGTTATATTATACTTTGCTACATAGTTGGTGTTAGCTGTTACCTACCTAGCCATTCTCTTATACCATCTTACCCTCCGCAAAACACACACTCAAAGGTTTGGTTAATCACACTGTTTATTAAAATTAAATTGGGGCAAAATATGGCCGAGTCCGATGCACGAGCTGAGGAGGGGATGGGAGCACATGTCTTCATTGCAGGCCCTGTCATGACGCATCATGAGCCCATTCAATACGGCCTAGTGCCCACAAGGTGATGATGGGGTAGAGCCACCGCTCACTGATGAACCGCTGCCTCCACCTCCTTCTCCCGTCAACGCTGAAGACGACCCAAGCCTCATCTCCATGGTGCTAGCAGCCCGCCTCGGCTAGAAACGGCTCTGCAGGCGCTGGAAGACAATCTCGCCTGGCTAATGGATGAGCTGTCGGATCAGACGGGTGAGCTGCAACGCATCCACAACACAGAGGCATTAACCTACCAATATAAACTGGAGAATGCTCAGGAGGAGATGCAACAACTGTGTCAGACAGTGAAAAGGCAGTGTGAGGAGCAATTGAACAATGTAAGCCGCTCCATGGTGGAGTGCATGAAGAGACGAGACTCACAGTTGAAAGCCTTGTTGAGTGCGCAACCGGTCGCTACCGCCACTCCTCATCCTCCCTCTCCCAGTAGCCGCTCACAGCCTCCTACTATCAAACCACCTGTAAAGCAAGTCTTCCTGTATGTGGCCAATCCATTACCCCCTGTGTCTGATGCCTCCAAATCCGCCATCTCCAACCTGGTCAGCAACGCCTCCCTGTCAGAGGAACACAAGCATCAGTTGCAGGAGCTGTTGTCAGAGTGGCCGACAGTGTGCACTGACCGAATTAGCCACACTAAGGCAATAACCCATCACATTTACACCACCTTACCCTGTCCCTGTCCACAAACAGCAAATTGTGGAGGAAGAGGTCGCCAAGATGCTGGAAGCCGGTATCATTAGACCGTCCACCTTGCCGTGGGCCGCCCTGGTCGTACTGGTGGGGAAAAAAGATGGTGGGACCTGTTTTTGTGTAGACTTTAGAGCCCTCAACTGCAAAACACCACTGGATGGTTTCCCTAGTGGTTTGCCCCAGGTCCACGAGATCTTGGAGGGTCTCTGTGGGGCTGCTGTGTTCAGCTCATTAGATCTGCGTAGTGGATATTGGCAGGTGGCAATGCATCCAGATAGCATCCCAAAAACAGCGTTCGTCAAAAAGAACAACCAATACGAGTTCCTCTGTCTTCCCTTCGGCCTGAAAAATGCAGGAGCAACTTCGGTTTTGGCAGAAGCCATAGGAAAGTATTGTTTTGTTTACATCGATGACATCGTTGTTTATTCAAAGGACACCACTTCTCACCTTAACCATCTCCAACAGATATTTGCACTCCTTGAAGCTGCTGGTCTCACAATCAACCTGAAAAAATACAACCTCTGTCAGACATCCCTCTCCTTTCTGGGACACATCATAAAAGGCATGAAGATTGAAATCTGCGTCCAACAGGTCGCAAAAAACTGAAGAAGCCAAGGTAGCAGCTATATGAACTTACCCCGTTCCCTGCAACCTGAAGGAGCTACAGCACTTCCTAGGTCTGGCTGGTTGGTACCACTGTTTCATCCCCCACTTCTCAGAGCGTGCCGCTCCTTTACATGCTCTGAAGAAGAAAGGAGTCAAGTGGGTATGGACTTCTGAATGCCAGTCAGCCTTTGAGGATCTGAGAACAGCTCTTCAAGATACACCAGTTTTAACAGCTCCAGACTTCAGCCGCCCCTTCAAGGTGCAGACAGACGCCAGCAACATTGGCCTTGGTGCAGTACTCACCCAAGATCATGAAGATGGGGAACATGTGATCGCCTACGCCTCCCGGCTGCTACATGGGGCTGAAAGCAGGTATTCAGCATCAGAGAAGAAGTGTCTCGCTGTGGTATGGGCAGTGGAGAAATGGCGTCAGTATCTGGAAGGCAACGCTTTTACCATCATCACAGACCATGCTGCTTTAACTTGGGTTTTTAATCAGCCAAACCCCTCCTCACGCCTAACTCGATGGGTACTTAGGCTAACAAGCATTCAAATTCATAGTTCAGTACTGTAAGGGGCAATGCAACATCGTTCCTGATTCCCTATCACGGCGCTGGGAGGGGGAAACCACGAACGCCCATCTGGCACGATGGGACGCTTCATACACTGTGGAAAGAGTCAAGGTTACCTGACATTAAAAAAATACATTACTGCGTAATAAATCAATTTCTCTATCGTCAGATCCCCAAATAGGACGGGTGTAGTCTCCTCCAGCTGGTCATCCGAACATCTCTGTGACCTCAATATCTGCAGTACGCCCATGACAACCCTCTCAGCGGTTATCTGGGGCGGATGAAGACCCTGCGGAGGCTGCTGGAGGTTGCCTACTGGCCAGAGTTACGCCGAGATGTCTGGGAATATTGTAAGAACTGTGTTACCTGTCAAAAATACAAACCTCGCATTGGTTAGCTGGCGGGATTACTACCAAGCACACCTGTGGTGGAACCTGGTTTTATGTTAGGGGTGGACCTCATGGGTCCTTTTCCACGTTCATCCCGGCTCAACGAACATCTACTGGTGGTCGTGGATTACTGCAGCAAGTGGGTCGAGATGTTTCCTTTAAGAAGAGCCAAGGCTCACAACATAGCCAACATTTTAACTAGAGAAATTTTCACACGGTGGGGCACTCCAGCTTACCTGGTTTCTGATAGGGGTCCGCAGTTCACATCCCAGCTACTCAACTCCATCTGTTGGCAATGGGGCATCACCACTGCATAGCATCCCCAGACCAACATCACAGAACGGACATTAAAATTAAAATAACCGGACATTAAAATTCATGATCGCAGCATTCGTCAAAGAAAACCACAAGCAGTGGGACCAATGGCTTCCTGAGTTCTGATTTGCTATCAATACAGCCTGGCAGGAAAGCACTGGTTTCACCCTGGCAGAAATAGCACTGGGACGCAAGCTAAAGGGACCACTGGAGAGAATGCTGCATCGCACCACCTCACCTGACCATCCTGCCTATTCCACAGTGGAGCGTCAGGAAGCACTGTTCCAGGTTGCACGGAGCAACATGGCCCATGCCCAGGAAAGCCAGGGGAAATACTACAACCTCAGGCGACGAGATGTCACATACAATGTTGGTGACCTTGTGTGGGTCCGTGCTTTTCCTCAGTCTCGGGCAGAGGACTCGCATATGGCCAAACTAGCCCTATGTTTTTGTTTACATTGTGTTGAGGAGTGTGTCAGTGTGAGTGTTGAGGAGTGTGTCAGCTGGTCCTCCAGGGAAAACACATCAGCAGCAGTGTGCGCGCCGGACCGGTTCGTCGGTGACCAGCGCATCGCCTTAAAGGAGATGGCGCTCACGGAGGACATCGGGTGCGGAGCGGCATGTTCTCTGAGTGTATTTATTGTATTTATGGACTTGCGTGGGATCGGAAAAAAAGTAGCTCATGGACTCTGTGTATGTGTGTGAGTGAGAAGACACGGGGAGTGAATGGTGTGACACTGTCAATAAATGTATATACACTTTTGATTTCACAAATATTGATTACTGGTGGTCCTTATCCAACCCTGATTCTGCTAACGGCAAGTTATTATTTCCAATAATAGTAGCGTGTTTGTTACAAGGGCGGTGATACCACACCACACCAGACACACACACACCTCAATTTTCTATAGTCTATCAATATTCATCCCTACTC
The DNA here is from genome assembly GCA_013621035.1 of Clarias magur. Lineage (NCBI taxonomy): Eukaryota > Metazoa > Chordata > Actinopteri > Siluriformes > Clariidae > Clarias > Clarias magur. Next base: position 350,811 of record QNUK01000570.1, read on the forward strand.
AGAGATATGTTCACATATTTACAGCAGGTATTCAACCAGAATGTCTAAATGACTGCAAAATGACAGCGGCCAAAATATGTCAGTTGCAGTTGCAAGTCATTCGTGAAATGACCGCCAGGTGGTTCAAAGTGACATTTTCAGTGCCGCATTTTCAAAAAAGGAGGGTGCAGAGCGGTTACATCTGGTCTGGAATGTTTTTAAAAAATAACTTGGAGAAAAACAGAAACTTGGGAACAGTTCTGCAATTATGAGCCTCCAACGGTTTTACGACCCTGAACATAGATTATATTAAGGAATGTGTTAGCTGATAGCGCAGCGTGTTGAGCGAGGTCAAAGAAAGAAAACACCCTGTTCACATGCACACAGAATATCATGAAACAAACTAAAATAAAATATTCCCTACAATTCCCCCTTTTTATTCATAAGAAACATTGAATAAAAGCTTTTCAGAAGTTGCCGGTGGATAATAGGTCATCGGACGCAGCACAGGAACATAACCTGAAACATACTTATACAAAAGATTTTGCACACAGCGAAGAATGCATGGACAAAAGAGACATAACAGGTCTGACTCATAAATAACTACTAGTGGTAAACTATTGCCTTTCTTGATGCTACAGTGTTCAGAGTGTGGGCACGCTCAATCTGCACTCGTCCCGCCTCACGAGGTGATTCCTACCACCAGGAATGGTACACTAATAACAGAAGTGAAGTTGTCCCCCTGGCAACCGAAGATGATCCCTCTGTGTCACGTCACAGGTTGGTCATCAGCAACTGCAGCACGTGTTTAGTCTAGGAAACAAAAATCACAGAGAAAGAAAAATAAGAATAAACAAGCATTTATTCATCTTTTGATCTCACGCCAACAGGACATCTTTTCAGCCTAGTAGCATGGATCCACTGTGGAAAAAGATCGGTTAGGACAGCAGTATGAGTGATTACGATTATTTCTGCTGGTCCTCCCAGTTTTCTAGGGGTCAAACATTTTACCAGAACAGTATCTCTCACCTTAAAAGGATGTGTGGGTTTTGTTGAGGGTATTGGAGTCACATCAGCAATTTGTTCATAATGTTTAGTAAGAGTGTCTATTAGAGTAGCAGAATATTCAGCAATATGTACATTGTTCCTATCGCAGGTTTGCTTTTCCTCCTTGGCACGGGAAAGGGTCTGCCAAATATACACACGTGGACAAAATTGTTGGCACCCTTCGGTCAATGAAAGAAAAACTCACAATGGTCACATAAATAACTTTAATCTGACAAAAGTAATAATTAAAAAAAATTCTATGAATGTTAACCAATGAAAGTCAGACATTCCTTTTCAACCATGCTTCAACAGAATATTTAAAAAAATAAACTCATGGAACAGGCCTGGACAAAAATTATGGTACCCCTAGAAAATACTGAAAATAATGTGACCAAAGGGACATGTTAATTCAAGGTGTGTCCACTAATTAGCATCACAGGTGTCTACAATCTTGTAATCAGTCAGTGGGCCTATATATAGGGCTCCAGGTAGTCACTGTGTTGTTTGATGACATGGTATGTACCACACTCAACATGGACCAGAGGAAGCGAAGGAAAGAGTTGTCTCAGGAGATTCGAAAGAAAATTATAGACAAGCATGTTAAAGGTAAAGGCTATAAGACCATTTCCAAGCAGCTAGATGTTCCTGTGACTACAGTTGCACATATTATTCAGAAATTTAAGATCCATGGGACTGTAGCCAACCTCCCTGGACATGGCCGCAGGTGGAAAATTCATGACAAATCAAAGAGACGGATAATCCAAATGGTAACAAAAGAGCCCAGAAAGACTTCTAAAGAGATCCAAGGTGAACTTCATGCTCAAGGAACATCAGTGTCAGATCCCACCATGCGTCGTTGTTTGAGCCAAAGTGGACTACATGGGAGACGACCAAGGAGGACACCATTGTTGAAAACAAATCATAAAAAAGCCAGACTGGAATATGCCAAACTACATGTTGACAAGCCACAAAGCTTCTGGGAGAATGTCCTATGGACATATGAGACAAAAATGGAACTTTTTGCCAAGGCACATCAGCTCTATGTTCACAGATGGAAAAATGAAGCACATCAAGAAAAACATGGAGGAGGCTCTGTTATGTTCTGGGGCTGCTTTGCTGCATCTGGCACAGGGTGTCTTGAATCTGTGCAGGGTACAATGAAATCTCAAGACTATCAAGGGATTCTAGAGAAAAATGTGCTGGCCAGTGTCAGAAAGCTGGGTCTCAGTCGCAGGTCATGGGTCTTGCAACAGGACAATGACCCAAAACACACAGATAAAAACATCCAAGAATGGCTAAGAGGAAAACATTGGACTATTCTAAAGTGGCCTTCTATGAGCCCTGACCTCAATCCTATTGAGCATCTTTGGAAGGAGCTGAAACAACTGGAGCAGCTTGCTCATGAGGAGTGGGACAAAATTCCTGCAGAGAGGTGCAGAAGTCTCATTGACAGTTACAGGAATCGTTTGATTGCAGTGATTGCCTCAAAAGGTTGTGCAACAAACTATTAAGTTAGGGGTACCATCATTTTTGTCCACGCCTGTTCCATGAGTTCATTTTTTTTGTAATTCCGTTGAAGCATGGTTGAAAAGCAATGTGTGACTTTCACTGGTTAACATTCATAGAATTCTTATTTATTATTACTTTTGTCAGATTAAAGTTATTTCTGTGGCTATTGTGAGTTTTTCTTTCATTGACCGAAGGGTACCAACAGTTTTGTCCACGTGTGTAACATAACCACAGAGAAATTTCCTGTCATACGGTTTTGAACAAGAACCATCTACAAACAGAGTGTCACCAGTTGTTAATGGGGTAGAAGACAGATCAGGACGTATACTAGAGGAGTAAATAATCTCTAAGCAACAGTCATGACCTGTTTCTACTAGCGTGTCGTCCTGTGCATTGATCAAGCGTGCCAGAGCATATCCGAGGATGTCAAAAGAAGAGGTGGATTTTATCTCTAAGTTATTTGTAGAACAAAGGATAATCTCATACCCAGACTGTCTCTGACCTGTCATGTGTTGTGTTTGAAGGTTCTGTAGCACTTGTTTAACCTGATGTGGAGAATACAAAATGAAAGGATGAGAGAGAACAATCTTCTCAGCATCTTGTACCATCGCCGTACAGGCAGCCACAGCCCTGAGACAGATGAGCAAGCCTTGTGCCACAGCATCTAAAGTTTTAGATAAGAAAGGACATGGTCTCACACTCCCACCATGCTCCTGTGCCAATACAGCAGACGCCGTGCCTCCATGCTCACAGGCGTATAAATGGAACGGTTTTTGAAAGTTAGGCAGGCCCAGTGCCTTTTTCAGTTCCTTGTTTGCCTCAATCATGTCAGCAGTCCATGTCAGAGGCTGTTGGAGCGGATCATTGTGTGAGATGGCTGTCCCGATGCGTTTATCGTAGAATGAGCATTCAGGAATCCACTGACGACAGTAGTTGACCAGTCCCAGGAAAGCCATGAGAGCATGTTTAGTGCTGGGATGTTTAGTATCGAGAATAACCTGAAATCGTTCCTTTGAGAGCCACCTTTGTCCTTGGGAGAGATCAAAACCGAAGTTTTACAGTGTCTCTGCAAAACTGTAATTTAGCTTTTGATACCTTGAAACCCTTCTGTGCCAAGTGTTTCAGGAGACAAATGATGGCTTCTTCGCCGACAGCAGGTGAAGCGACAGACACCAGTAAATCATCTGCGTACACTAGGACAACAGAATCAGTGGAGAGAGTTAGATCAACAAGTGCATCTCTTACTATAGCCGAAAAAACAGCCAGAAAAAAAAAACAGCAGATGAGTCAATAAAACCCTGCGTTCGACGAGACCAGGTGAACTGATGCCTCCTGTGGGTGAAGGCGAACAATGGCTGTGTCTGCTCTTACACAGGAACACTGAAGAAAGCAGAGCAAAGGTCAATAACAGAGAAATGCGAATGATGACAAGGTATAGAGGAGACAATGGACAGCACATCCGGCACAACAGGTGCAACAGTCATGTCATTTATTTTTCTCAAATCTTGTGTAAATCTCCAAGTACCATCAGGTTTCGGTACTGGAGTAACAGGTGTGTTATAAGAACTTACACATGGTTTAACAACACCCTGCTTGAGCAGTGAGCTTAAAATTTTTATTTATTCCCGAGGCCTTGGCCTTGGAGAGTGGATATAGTTTGATGTACACAGGTTGTGAGTGTTTTAATTTAGCTTCATAAGGAATGTAGTGTACTAACCCCACCTCGTCCTTGTGTTGGCACACATTCAAGGGCAGCAGGAAGAGAGCTGTTCTGTGAAGAGAGAAAGCAATTATTTACACGCATATTTGTGAGGTGGGAGAAAAGACCTGAATCAAGCACTTCAACAGTGATTTTCGTGCCAGAAAAAGTCAAGGACATGTGTAGTCTACTTATTAAACCTGTTCTAACAGATTAAAAGGACAATCAGGCATACAGACAAACCATTGAGAGAAATTAATCCAGTTATCTGAAGGGCATGTTACAGTCAACTGAGGAGTGAAATAATTTCATTGAGCAACCCCTTCAATTCCCACAGAGCTGATACTTTTATTCAAGAGCACTCCCTCACAATCACGACCCAAAGACGCCTTTATAGCTCCCGTATCCACCAAGAAAGTGAATACGGAATCATCTATACACAATTCTATAAAGGGCAACTCATTTAACCTGAGGTGACTCGAAAGTATAAAGTAACATTGCAGGACTGGAACTCTGCGGGCATCCATATGCATCATATGCTCCCACCTGCATCCCTGAGAAGGGATTGGGTCTATATTGCTGTTGTTGTTGTTGTTGTTGCACTTGCTGCGGCGGCTGCTGGGAAGGATTAGGAGAAAACACCTCATTAGCATCATGCCACTGACCAACTTTATTACTGTTACGGCATGCAGCTGTGATGGCCATGTGCCTTAATCTGTTGCCCCCTCCCTACCCCCACCCTCTGCATGTGCTAATGAACTGCTAGGTGATAATCAACGGTAATGGACCTCTGGCTTTATCTGTGCTAAAATGAGTGGCATGCAAGTGGGGCAATGTTTTTATGATTTTTAAACAAGAATGTCGTGCCCTCACAACTATTCGCCCCATATCCCGATGCAATGCAGACAGACTGAACCAGTGACTCAGTTGATATATATATATTGAATGCCCCCATGTTAACCTTATCAAAATCCTTTTCTTCAAAATATAGTGTAAAACAACAGATTCTTATGTTTAGCCTTGTTTGTTTCATCATTAGATGAGTGAAAGCATTTAGAATATTTGTGAGTGGTCTTTTGCAGATTACTAATTACTACTTTTTTATGTTTTCTATATTGCAGAATATATTTCTAATAACCTATCAGCTGTATTATCTTTGCTACAGAGCACTTGGCTTTGAGCACTTGAGCACTTGATTTATTTGTAAAAGCAGTCTGTTAATATTTGGTCTAATACTTGCTCTAGTTAAGATTCTGTCCAGTTTTTGTATAGATATGTAAGTTAAGATGGCTTGAATAAGCAAACGTTTTATAATCAAAAAGTCATTGCACTTTACTGCTGCTTGAGCTGTTTAAATATTAAGCACTGATCTTGTTTATGTATGGGCATGTTAATTCCTTTAAATAAAGATCTTAATAAATGTGCAATCAAGAGTTATTTATTGTCACAGTACTATTTTGTCATATTGTAACAGTGATTCATTTTATTTATTTAAAATAATTAACATTGACTGAATAAAACGTGTAAAATTTACGTAAAAAATAGAAAATAGTTTTACTTAATTACATCAATTAATTACATCAGGTCAGTACGTAAATACTACTTAACATGATTTAAAGAGGCCATGTGATATGTAATTATTTACTTTGTTAGTTTTACTCACCTTCCTTAAGTACATTTGACTCATTTTCACAAGTGTAAAATTTATTTGAAAAACCTGAGTGCAAAAACTTGCAAAATAAAAATTGAGTAAATTTTACTTCTTATTTTTTTCAGTGTAGTGAAATACCCTATATATATTATATATATATATATATATATAAACTCTTGCTATGGTACTTTCACTACGCTGAAGTACCATTTAACTAGAATTACTGACTTTTTTATTTTCAAGTCCCGAGGTGTTATTCACCCCTGATTTTCACAGTTCTTCAGCTTGATTCTCCTCCTGCTTTTGTTGTGCAAACCACCCTTTACCTGTGAGGTCTGGCACAATTGCATTAGTTTACTCAGAGTAGCTCAGATCCAAGGCAGGCCAAACCTCGGTGTGTTTTGTGTTTGCACAACAAAAGCAGAAGAACAATGGAGCGGCAGGAGTGCTCTAAGCTTCTTTCTCAAGACATCAGGACAATGAATTCTGCTGGACGTTGCAGTCGCGAATTACACCGCCATCTGAAATCTGTTGGTGTAGACGTAACACTGAACACCATCAGAAGACATTATAAAGAACGAATATCACGCAAACACAATCCTCGCAAAATTAATCGGTAAGTAGCTCTCCCTTATACCACTGTGATGGTAAATTTTATCCTTTCCATATGTCTGTAGAGTATGTGACCTTTTTTGTTAAGGGTTTCCATGTGCTGATATGTGCATTTAAAGTTAGAATGCTACTCATTTCCTTAAGAATGAACATTTCCTTTCTCTTTGTGGATCTGTGTGAAAAACTCCAGATCTTGCAAAAGGTTATCTTTCAACATCTTAGGGAGTAGTAAACTGTTATCTGTTACTTCCTTGTTTCCTGGTCTGTAACCCCCTTCTCCTTATCTATTTACAACAGGGCAAAGAGGCCCATTTGAAAATCTATCTTGTAGGTATATAAGGAGGGAGGAGAAGAGGAATGACACACTTCTCTTCTGCATACTGTTGAGTGTGTGGTAGACGAGTGTCATTACTTTATTGCAATAAAGGAATTGTTTTACTGTTGCTGTGACTTGATTGATCTTTCTTGCTCAAATAATACTGTTCTTATATATTTTTCCATGACACCACTATCACAATTTATACACTCTCATGTGTTTGTTAGGCTTTAAATGTAAAATATTTAAATTTGTTATTCTCGTATTTTACAGAGCAGTTGTCGCAGCCATAGAAACCATCACTAGGCAAAACGACGAAATGGTTTCAAGCTCAGTGAAAAAACAACTGTGGCGTGACAGTGGAGTGGACATCAGTGAGAGATCAGTTCAGAGAATCAGGCAAAGACTTGGTTGGAGATATAGGAAAACTTTGCACTGTCCCATGAAATAATAGATGGAATGTGACTGTTAATTTATGACTGAAATAAAGCTGTTCATCCCCGTGCGTTAACCCCAATTTGTGAATAAACTTTCACTTTACAAAAAGGCAGCGTTTTGATCAAAAGGCTGATAAGCGCATGCGATTTATCGATAAAAATCCCAGAAAGTCATCACGTCCCGCAATAATGCAGATAAAACATAATACACATGACCATAAATAAAAAGGAATATTTAAGCATATACACAAAATACATTCCACTTATTATTTCACAATATTACAGATTAACACAAGGAAAGAAGACGTGCTGGCGAAATAGATTTTAGGCAGAGACGTCTGCTCGGTCTTGTTTATACTTTTTAAACCCCTCATTTCTGCCAATCTCCCATCAGTGAAACCGGTTTGATACTTTCACACCTATCATGAATGAAAGGTGAGAAGAGGGATTACAGTAACTGGAAGTTCTGTGGGTGTTCACCTCGGAGCGCAATGTCACGTTCTATTCAGTGAATAGACTAAAACAAAAACAAAATCATGTTTGCTTCAGTATTGGAAACAAAATAGTTTTAGGCTAACTTTATTAAACATTATACACTGTCGTATTCTTTGTTGTACTTCGTCTTTTTGCACACGCGTGTGCATCTTTAAATTTGATCAGAAAATAATAGTGGGCTGGGGCACATTATTTTTTCATGTAACTTAAACGGCTGAATGAAGTTCAATATACACAATAAATTAATAATTGCGTTTGCTTTACATTTGAGCACTCATGTGTAAATAGCTTTTTCATTGTATATACTCCCATATCATATATGTGTGTCTAATACTGTTTATTCATATGCAGTTTGTAATTTACTTGCAATTGTACTTTTGAAATATACCCTACATATCTACAGTATAAGCATATTTAACTACTTCACCTGTGAATGAAAAATTTGGTCTGGCTTTTAGATAAAGTTCTTATTTGATATAATTTTATTATTAAATTAATTATCTTATTATAAATCCAATTATTATTTTCTATATTTTTGTCGAATATAGTCCTTCAGAGCAAGCACCACGTCAGAAGATTCTGCTGAATCTCTTCTCACCTTTCATTCACGGTGTGAATTTATCAAACTGGGTGCGCTGTTGGCAAATACTGTAGGGTTTTTTTAGATGAATTAACAGGACAGAGCGGACATCTCTGCTAAACTTTATTTCCCCAGCAAATGAAATCAGACTTCATAGGTGGAGTTGATACTTTGAGTGTAATTCACGAATTTACTGATTATTTTCAAATGCAGATTGACCTGTATATCAATTTGATAACTAGCGAATGCTTTAGTAAAGGGCTCTAAAACAGCGGCTATATGAATGACAATGGAATATTACAGAACATGCGAGTTGACGCCCATTCACTGATCACAAACCATTTTTTGTATAGATATGTAAGTTAAGATGGCTTGAATAAGCAAACGTTTTATAATCAAAAAGTCAGTTTTATAAACCAAAAAATGTTGGATTTTAATTAAAATGCCACACACATATTCGTGTTTAATTAAATTCTTAAATCCTCGTGTTTTAGTGTTTATGCAGTAATTTGGTCATGTTCACCCATGGGCTGACACTACGATGATTCATTATTTATTATTATGCTTACTTATTTGGAGAGATTCTGTTTGATGCAGATTGACCTGTATATCAACTTGATAACTAGCATGCGGCACATGTTTAACCCATGGGTGAACATGACCAAATTACAGCGTACAGTATATATATACTGCTACTGTATGGTACTTTTACTAACATTTAAAACTATTTATTATAAAAAGTGGTGCAGAGGTGTAAAATAAACCAAAAAGATGAACACAAAAAAGATGCACAGCTATTTATTTAATTATCATTTTAAATATTTATCAACAACATCCATCCATCAATGCAGTATTGTTATCGATAAATCGCCTTTTGATCAAAGCGCTGCCTTTTGTAAAGTGAAAGTGCGAGCCACGGATTTAAAATGAATTGTAGATTAATTTTAAAGCACGATCTCATTTCATTATTATGAACATAATTTATGAATTACACTCGAACGGGCGATAGAGCTCTGATTAGTCTACGTCTACTAGTAAATAGGCTCAACATCCCGGAGCCCAAGCCTCATTTAAAGAAAAAAAATTAACTAACAAATATTGTAAGTAAACAACAGTAGCACAAGTTTAAAAAAATATTTAGACTCTAAATAGATGCCGAATTATTTTCTAAGGTGTGCCAGCTGGCACTATTCTTATATTGCTCTTTGTCAGGGTACTGTAAATCGGTCAGTGACAACCCCGTAAAATTCCATGTACTGTAAATAGGTACAGTACAGTACTGTCCATCAGTATGAATTAACCGAGATGCCCACCCCTGTGAAAATGGCGAATTCAGGGAAAGGCTCCTCCGCGAGAGGTTTTGTCCGGACCACTGAGCTTCTACGTATTCTAAAATTGACATTGTTACTGTTTTTTGATACCTGCAGTGGAAGAGTCTGAGAATTTATTTATCATAAGCTTTGTTGTATTGTTTTTAATCACTATACACAACATATGATTTCACCTATGCTATTTTACAAATGGAATATTTTTATGTTACACACTAAAACTGCTGGGTTAAATGTTCAAGTGCTGGGTAATTTTATCTATTTATTAATATTTAGTAGATTGCCTGTTATAAATACCCCAATTGAAATTAATCCGCTGTTTTAACTACTGCAGAGATAGTTAATCAGCGGTAGTTTTCACTGCTACTACTAATGATAATAATACTGAATGGAGAAAGCGCAGTCAAAGAAGTATCATCATTGCAGGAGAGAAGAAAATTAAGAATAAATACATATCAGTATTTAAAGTTTGAGCTTGACGCGTTTATGAGCTCTGTCGCTTCCTGTCAATGGGCGCTTAAGAGAGAGAACACATTTTTGGCTTCAGTAGACACACAATACTTCAGATTGAAACATGACTGCTCCCTACAGGCAATGAACGGCATTTTCACAGCTTCCCGCGAGCTGCCACAGAAGCGCGCGAGATCCCTTTTCAAGAAACGTGCGTTCTTAATGGCGGGATCTGTATGCTTGCCCTTTTTGCCCACGGCAACAAGCACCCGCCCAAACTCGTCTAGTCAGTCTGCACTAGTAGTTCGTGACAATAACTAAAAATAAATAAATTGTCTTACATATGTGTAAATGTTCAATAGATTTTTTTTATATAGATTTGTGTTAAATAGATTTGTGTTAAATAATATTTACGCAGAATAATCAGGGCCTCTTATTCTAGGTTGTTGTTGTATTAGTGTTACTGTGTACACTTTACAATGTCAGACAACAAAAAATTATTAATTACCATTTAGTTACCATTTTTAATCCCTGGAATGGAAGAAATTGAGGTTTTCCTTATCATAACATGTGTTGTGTTGTTTTTTTAATCACTCTATACACATTATAAAAATGGACCACTACCAGTGCTGGTAAATTTTTGTAAATATAAAATGCAAATATTCTATACAAAAATACCAAAGAAAATTGTGCCATTTGTGAAAAAGCATAAACAAATCATGGGTTGTGTATAGAGAGATTAAAAACAATACAATGCATGTTATGATAAGGCAAATCTTAGTCTCTTCCATTCTAGGGCTTAAAAAATGGTAAAGTATATTTTAGACCCCATAGAAGAAGCTCAGTGGTCTGTGGGCGAGCCTTTCTCTCAATTCGCCATTCTCACACGGGTTGGGCAAAGAAAAAACTAATCTTGCTTTATTAATCCTCACACACAGTTTTATTAATCCACGCACACGGTGTTGGTTTAGTATTCAGTGCGCTCAGAAATAACATTCAGAAATATTTTTTATTTGGGGTAAAGTGACTGATGTGCCTAACTTTTTTCAGCAGAGTCTCTGTTTCACTGAATCCACAAACCCAGAATAGCTCATCCTGTTTACTTTCATTATTTTACAAAATCATATCATTTTGTTGTCATTGTGAGTGCACTTAAATAAAAACAGGGACTTATAAAGTTTAGGCAGCTTATATAGTTTTATTATATAGTTTTTGTACATTTAATCTGATAATAAATGTAGCACCCACGTTTTCCAGACCAGAGTCTATTTTCTGGCTATGATACACATGATAAAATCCAAAGGCTCACTGTTTTAACGTCTACTTTGCTTCAATTCAATGCAAAGAATAAACTCTACATTTAATGTGTGCTCAGTCCCCTGCTGTTCATAAGTTTTCTGATGACATGACCGTAGTGGGTCTCATCAGCAAAGAACAACAAGTCAGCATACAGAGAGGAAGTGCAGAGGCTAACGGACTGGTGTAAAGACAACAACCTGTCTCTGAACATCAAAAAGGCAAAATAGATGATTGTTTACTTCAGGAGGACACGGAGTGACCACACTCCACTGAGCATCAACCTCATGAGCATGACCTCTGTGGAGATCATCAATAGCACCAAATACCTGGGTGTCCATTTGGAGGAGAACCTCACCTGGTCCCTCAACACCAACTTCTTGCACAAGAAAGCCCAACAGTCCCTCTTCTTCCTGATAATCTAAAATGTCAATCTGTCTTGCCTCAGCTAGTCATCTAATTAGGTTTCTAAGTTAGCTAGTTTGGTTTTGTTAATTTATGTTGTTAATTTATGTTGCTTTGTCAATCTATCTTGTCTCATCTAGTCAGCTTATTAGGTTTCTTAGTTAGCTAGTTAGTTTTTGTTAATTTATGTTGCTAACTTATGTTGTATGTAGCACCTTGGTCCTGGAGGAATGTTTTTTCATTTCACTGTGTACTAAATGGTTATATGGTTGAAATGACAATAAAAGCCTACTGTTTCTTCCAAGGTAAAAAATAATGAGCTTGTGATATTTTCTCATTTAGCAGAATCATATGTGTTTTATAGGGTTCATAAATAATCAATAACATATACATAATGTATAAATCGTCAATGTGTTTTATAATGTTTCTTTCAATTTACACTATAGATAATGACCCAAAACATAAGGAAAAACTTAAACTTCTCACAATATATTTTTGCCTGTATAAAACTTACTACACTATGACTGCCATAAACAGCATTTTAATACTGTAAAAAAATACTTAAAGTTTCACAATATCCAGAGGTGAAAAGTAAAGAATTACATTTACTCTCGTTACTGTAATTGAGTAGGTTTTCTGTGTACTAGTTTTTTAAATCTGTAATTTTAAAGTATTGTACTTCGCTACATTTTAAATCACATACGCTACTGAGTAAAAAATAAATAAATGAATGAAAATGAAAAATAATTTTTTTAAAAATTTATTATGATTTTGGCTTTTCAATATTTGATTGTGTATTCTGGTTTAATTTTTTGCCTCCCATTGACTTTATTTGTAGATAATTTCACTGTATGTTTGTGCACTAACAAGTAGTTGGGGTGTGGCTGGCATTTATTTAGGGAGTCAAATTTTTTGTTTGTGTTTTATATATATATATTTTTTGCAGGTAATCTAGCTACGAAAATACATATACCCTTTTGTTTATTATTTTGGCCTGGGTCCACCCTGAAGCTGATCCTGTGTGTGTGTGTGTGTGTGTGTGTGTGTGTGTGTGTGTGTGTGTGTGTGTGTGTGTGTGTGTGTGTGTGTGTGTGTGTGTGTGAGAGAGAGAAACGCGCATGCCAGGCTCCGCCCCCCACAACGTCCCACGTCACCTGAATTCTAGCACACCGCACGCACCCACGTGACACACAGCTGCATCGCATCTCACTGATTCTCACACACACACACACACACACACACATATAAGCACCACTCTCTCTCCAGTTCCAAGATTGACTTCGCGAATCGAAACTCTTTTGCAAAACGCTACCAGATAAGACTGTTTATATGTTTCCTTGTCTCCAGGAATGTTTTCTGGTTCCTTAGTATCTTCGTGTTGCTGTGTTTCTGTTTCTGAGTTTCTCCCTGTCTGCTCTGCTCCTTGCTTCCAAGTACTTCCGCGTTTCTGTGTTTCTGTGTGTCTTTTTGTCTCCTGTGCTCCTAATCTATCTTAAATCCCTATCTTATGTACTCCCATTTCCCCTCCTGCCAGCTCTGTGTTATTCCCTGTTTGCTTATTAGTTTCTGTTTTGCTTTTGGTTTCTGTTTGTTCCCGTGTTTAATTTACAGTGTTGATTCTAGTGTTTTAGTTGAACCCAGTGTTTTGTTTGCCCCTAAGTTTGTTAATAAATCGCCCTGCCGGGCCATTTCAGTGACTTCCGTGTTTGAGTTCCGTAGGTCCACCACAGAATCTCGGACCGACTTAATTATGGACCTGGCAGGCGGTAATTTAATTTAATGGAGTGATAGGTCTCCTCCAGTGTCTCCTTCCACCACAAAACCTCCTCCACTACACAACCTACTGCATCCATAGTCACTCCACCGGCTCCCCCTGCTCCTCACACTGCTCCCATGGCAGCAATAGCTGCTTCAGTTTCCCCCGGTGCGCTTACCAGTTGCATGGCAATACCTGCGCCCTTCTCTGGTGAAGCGGGGAACTGCGATGGGTTCCTTCTGCAGTGTTAAATTTTTTTTGATACGCAGCCCCTGCGCTTCCCATCTGACAGATCCAGGGTTGCCTACATTGTCTCCCTACTGACGGGTCGTGCACTCCATGGGTGACGTCGTGAAGGGTTTGAGTGGTGAGATGTGGAATTCCGGATGGATCTGGAGCGTCGCAAGCAGCTGGAGCCGGTAGGTGACAGGATTGACACGGAGGGTGATGCGATAGGGGCCGATGTTGTGAGGTGTAGCGGATGTTGGCGCACTGGCTTGAATCCAGGACCGTCGACACCTTTGGACCAACTGTTGGGCCGAGGGTACTTTAACCTCCGGTTCTTGATGTTCGACCATTGGAGGTTGGAAACCCTGGCATACCTCAAATGGGCCAAATGAGGTAGCGGGCCCAGGAGCACTGGCGGTTGGCAATGAAGCATCTTAGGTAGCACTCCAGGTGTTGGTTGGTTCGTTCCATCTGACCATTAGTTTGGGGATGGTAGCCTGAGGAGAGCCTGCAGGTCGAATTGATCAGATGGCAGAAGGCCTTCCAGAACCGTGCAGTGAACTGGGGCCCCCTGTCGGAGAGACGATGTCCTTTGAGAACCCATGCAGACAGACTACGTGCTCTAATATCAGCTCGGCTTTTGGCTGACGGGAGTCCAGTGAGGACCACCAGGTGCACAGCTTTGGAAAAACCGATCTACTATGGTCATGACAATGTTCTTTCCCTCGGAGACCGGCAGGCCCGTGATGAAGTCAATGGCAATGTGCGTCCAGGGCCGACGGGGAACGGGGAGTGGTTGGAGTTCCCCTGGCGTTGGTTGGTTGGTGGTCTTGGCCCTGGGGCACACTGGGCACGCCCGGACAAACTTCTCGATGTCCTTGGCCATTGAGAGCCACCAGAAAGTGCGCTCGATGTATTTGAGGGTGCGCTGCGTGCCTGGGTGCCCTGACAATGGCAAGGAATGGCCCCACTGGATGGCGTCGGCCTTGATGTTCCCGGGTACATAGAGTCGTCCAGGCGGCACAACTGCCGGTTCGGTTTCCGTGGCTTGTGCCTGGCGACCCTCATTTCCAGTTCCCAACAGAGCGGGGCGATGATCTTGGAAGGGGGCAGGACAGACATGGGGTCCGCCTGGGGAATGTCCTCCTCATGTTGTTGAGAGAGAGCGTCGGCTTTGATGTTCTTTGACCCCAGGCTGTATGATAGATGTAAATTATAGTGCTCGAAGAACAGAGCCCACCGCGCCCGCTTTGGGTTGAGTTGTTTCAGGTTCCTGATGGTGATGAGGTTTTGGTGGTCGGTCCAGATGATAAATGATTCTCTGGTGCCCTGGAGCCAGTTTCGCCATTCATCCAATGCCCACTTTATGGCCAGCAGCTCGCGGTCCCCTACCCCGTATCGCTGCTGAGTGGGGTCAATTTCTGTGGGGTGTAGTTTCTGGTCTGGACCCCATTGGGAGAGAACAACCCCAGCGCCCACACCTGAAGCGTCCACCTCCACAACGAAATGTTGGTTAGCATCTGGATGGAGGAGAATTGGTGCGGTAGTGAATCGATGGCAAAGGTCATGGAATGCGGTGATGGCAGTGGAGTTGAAAGTGATGAGATGATGAGCGAGTCAGTGCGGTTAAAGGTGCTGCGACTGTACTGTAGTTCCAGATAAAGCAAAGATAGACGGTCGCAAACCCAAGAAACCATTGAAGTTGTTTGAGAGTCTTGGGTAGGGGCCAGTGACGCACAACTTCCAGTTTCTCTGGGTCCATGGTCACACCCTGGGGGTATTGAGAAAGCCACGTTCCTTGGCTTTGTCATCTCGCCCCAGGGCGACCATGGAGACGATGTCCTTTGAGAACCCATGCAGACAGACTGCGTGCTCTAATATCAGCTCGGCTTTTGGCTGACGGGAGTACGGTTCTCAAAGGACATCGTCTCCATGGTCGCCCTGGGGCGAGATGACAAAGCCAAGGAACGTGGTGGAGCGCTTGTGAAAAGCGCACTTCTCCAACTTACAGGACAGTTGGTGGGCGAGCAATCTCTTATGGACCGCCCTGACGTGTTGGGTGTGTTCTTCGGCGGTGCGGGAGTAAATCAGGATATCGTCTAAGTAGACGAATCCCATTGGCCCAACATGTCCCTGAGAATGTCATTAATAAAGTGTTGGAAAGCAGCTGGAGCGTTACAGAGTACGAAGGGGATGACCAGTCTTTCGTAATGTCCAGTAGGGGTGATAAAGGCTGTCTTCCACTCATCGCTCTCTCTGATATGCACCAAGTTGTAGGCGCTCCGGAGGTCCAAGTTTGTGAAAATGGTGGCACCAGAGAGGGCATCCAGGGCTGAGTTGGTAAGAGGCAGCGGGTGTTGGTTTTTTATGGTGATGTTGTTTAGCCCCCGATAGTCGACACAAGGACGTAAGTCACCCGAATTCAACTTACGTCCTTTTGAAGAAAAATCCCATGGCGGTGGTCGAGGAGGAGGGTCGGATGGTGCCTTGGCGGAGAGTGGATGATACATACTCCTCCATCGCCCGCGTCTTGGTGGTGGAGAGAGAGTATAGACGGCCATGGGAGGAAGGGAACCTGGCTGGAGCTCAATAGCCAGGTCATAGGGGGAATGAGGAGGGAGGTGGGTGGCGCACTTCTTACAGAAGACTTCAGCCAGGTCCCGATATGCAGTGGGGATGGTGTTGGTGTCAACATCAGGGGATAATGCTTCAATTTCCATCCCCAATTTTTTGGAGCATGAGGAGTCAAAGTTTCCAGGGGCACCGGAGTCGATGAACGCGGAACTTTGGACTCATGCAAGATGCTTGGTGTGGTGGCGAGATGGAGGGGGCCCGGTGACCTGTACCTCTGGTTCACCGGGTCTGGGGGTTTCCCGGGTGGAGAGGGCATATATCTCTATGATGCGCTGCCGACCCACAATAGGCGCAGAGTCCCTCCCTGAAACGTCGTTCTCGCTCTGCAGGGTTCAAGGAGGCGCATCCTAATTGCACGGGTTCCCCAGCTCCTGTGTCAACCACTCAGCTGCCTGCCCGGATAGCAACAAGACGAGAAGTGCAACGCGCAGTCAGTCTGTGGAGTATCTGGTGTAATTAAACTAATTAAACTCAAACACAAGATCCAACGCAGTTAGAAAGACACTGCACTTCCCGACGGGCATGGGAACAGCTGACTTAGCAGCCGCCCCGTGGAGGGTCGTGTTCTCCTGCTGTAGCTCCGCCACTTCGCGGCGCAGTGCCGCGACATCTTGGAGGTCCTTTTGGAGAGACGCAACTTCACCACGGAGTTTATTGATCAGCTCGGCATGCTGGTCAACCACATCGCAGAGGCGAGCAAACTCCACTGGGTTTACTGCTTTAGGCTCAGTCATTTTGTCACGAGCAACTGAGGATAAACACAACAGCCTTAGCAGTTAGCCCAGTGAGCGTGGATGGTAAACCCAAACGCAGAAGCAGTGCGAGTCGGCAGGATAACCACGCGTTTAGTCTAAGAACTCTCTTACGTGAAGAGCAAGGATCTACACAAATAAATCCGCGTTCTAGCAACACACACTCAATCAAAGAAGCAACCCGAATCAGTGAGTACTCACAGAATAGTCGGCGAAGCGTTGGCAAGACGAACTCAATGACTGAGCGATGTGAAGCACCATTTTGTCTCCTTTTATGCTTCCTGAATCATGACTATACTACTTCCGGGTCCTCGTGTCGGTCGTGTTATGAGTGTGCATGACACAGTTCATTCGGCTCACCCTCAGAGTCACCAACCATTTGCAGGATTGTGCTGCCGAACTTCCTGCAACGGCTCAGTTTCAACCAGCCCGCCTTTCACCAACCCTCAGGTCAGTACCAGAAACAATGGACATAAATCAAACTAGATCTCGAATTTCTCCACA
Organism: Clarias magur; assembly: GCA_013621035.1. NCBI lineage: Eukaryota > Metazoa > Chordata > Actinopteri > Siluriformes > Clariidae > Clarias > Clarias magur. Next base: position 368,489 of record QNUK01000570.1, read on the forward strand.
GGAAAGACAATGCCGGTTGAACTCAGGATTATGCCTTTACTGCGCTGAAAGGGGACACCTGTGTCAGGTGTGCCCTCGGTGCCCGGTGAGACCTCTGGTGAGTAACGCCATTCACGAATGTTCCTATGCAACACCATTGACGACGAATGTTATTAATCACCATGCCACCATGTCTCCTACTGTAAAGGCTCTCCTGGACTCGGGTTCAGCCGGAAATTTCATTTCTTGAGCACTCTGCAGCCAGCTGAAGGTTCCCCTTGAACTCCATCCCATTCCAATCCAGATCTGCTGCGTAACGGGGGCATCCCCTGCTGGTGGGTTAGTTCATTACATCACTCCCCGGTTGCGTATGCAGGTCGGCTGGCTGCACGAGGAGGAAATCTGATTCCTGGTACTAGAGAAAACACCTTCTGACCTGATATTGGGGCGTCCGTGGCTCACTTTCCAGGAGCCAATCTCATGGAAGGATGGGGAGATCCTGAAATGGGGGGGACAGTTGCTTCTCTCACTGTCTTTCCCAGGTTCCAGTTCTGCCACTTAACTCGACCTCCATGGAGAGTCCAGCTGGATTACTTCATCACGATATTCCAGAGGCATACTCCAGCTTCCAGGATGTGTTCTGTCCAGTATGAGCCACACAATTACCTCCATGGGACTGTGCCATTGACCTCCTTCCAGGAGCCAAGTGGTAAGATCTATTCTCTCTCTCCCCGAGCAGAATGCCATTGAGACGTACATTGAGGAGGCTCTTCGGCTTCATTAGACCATCAACTTCCCCTGCTGCGTCCAGCTTCTTCTTTGTGGCCAAAAAAGACGGAGGACTTAGGCCATGTATTGATTATGTCCATCATGACATTTCTCCCATCATCAAACATGGCTCCATCAGATTCATGACCATGTTCTCTGCTAGCCCCTCTCCCTTCTGATGACTGGGGTCCTTTCCCAATTAAGGAGATTCATTGCAGACATATTTGGTCTCCAAATCAATGACCATCCAGAACTTGATCCCAAATGGCTTGGTTGCGATACTCTGTGTGAATGGACAACGAACCTTGTTAGGGAACAGCTGTTGACTGATGATCATGCGTTGTCCTGGAGTGAAACTCTCAGCACAGTTCTTGTTGAAGCGTGTCCAGATGTCGGAGATTGCAGCAAATCGGTCTGTTTTCACCCATTCTGCCCACGTGTCCTTGTGATCAAATCGAAAGTGTTGCATAATTGAAATTAATTCATCTCGGGAACATGTCAATGGAACACTGCCAAAAGTGCCAATTCCCCTCTGATTGCATTTGGCTGCATGAATCGGCAACATAGTTCCTTGGTTAGAACAGAACTCTCTGGCTGTGGGGGATGTGAGGTGGGCAAATGAACTAAATAACTTGTTCAACAGGTTTGATTCATCTGCCCTTGCCTTTCCACCCATACTGCCCTCACTCATGCAGTCTCCAATATCTGCTACAGGCACCCATACCCCCACAGGAAAGATTCAGAAGGTCTTTCCTTCCAATCGCTCTCAGACTCTACAACAAAGTCCCTGCAGCTGACACCACACACATAGACTAACAAACACACACATCCAATACACCATGGTACTTTCTATGTGCAATATTTCTCATATGCGATATTAGTTCTTATCAATCCCTGTCACTACATTGCGTGTCTGTCCATAAAGATATATCCACAGTGTTATACATATATTTATACATCCACTCTGTACATAATATACATACACTCTCTATATACATACATACATATATTTATCTGTTTACATATACATACACACCAATATTTTTCAATACACATGTCCATATTTATGTCTCCAGATTGTTTGTATAGTGCACTTTTTATACTGTACTCTTGGAACAGTTTTTATTTTTGCTGCTTTTGTCTTGCACTGTCCACTTTTCTGCAATGACAATGCAGATTTTCCACTTGTGGGACTAATAAAGACAGATCAGAGATGAACCTGGAACTGAGTGACAGAATATTTTTTTTAATGTTTTTTTTTTTTGTTTTTTTTTTGCTATTTTTATATGAACAAAGAGGAGAGAACATGCAAAGCTGGAGAGATCACACAAAAACGAAATCCACTTTTGGCGTTATAATTCAGTCATGGCCAAGGATAATGAAATGAGTTTTCATTTTATTCATGTCATTGTATTAGCAACTTTTCATTCTGTTTTCACACAATTTTTTACAAAGAAAACAGACTTGTGTTTCCATATAATGTGAATGTGTGTCTTTAATATTTGCAAGTCAGTCAATGTGTTTGATATTTTGTATAGATACGGCAGGCATTTCTGAAGGTTTCCATGTCACACACAAAGGTTTGGCCTGCCTTGGATCTGAAATACTCTGAGTAAACAAATGCAAATGTACCAGGCCTTACAGGTAATGGGTGGTTTGCACAACAGAAGCAGGAGGAGAATCAAGCTGAAGAACTGTGAAAATCTCAGCAGGGGTGAATAACACCTCGGGACTTGCACCAAAAAATAAAAAAGTCAGTAATTCTAGTGTTAAACAAGGTCACAGTAAGGTTCAGTTATGCCCTTCCTCTCGTCCCATCTGCTCTAGAACAGCTGCGTGGAGCTACCATCTTCACGAAGCTAGACCTCCAGAGCGCGTATAATCTGATACGCATTCGCGAAGGTGATGAGTGGAAAACTGCTTTCATTACTCCTAAGGATCACTATGAGTACTTAGTGATGCCATACAGCCTAGTGAACGCTCCGTCTGTTTTTCAGGGTTAAATGAACGATGTGTTCCGGGATTGCGTGGTTGGATTTGTGGTCGTCTACATAGACAACATACTTATCTACTCGCGAGATTCCTCAGAGCACCTCCAACATGTAACAGCTATTTGGGTTTTGCAAATTTTGCAAATTTTTATCGTAGATTAATTTGTGGATATAGTATGAAGGTCGCCCCGCTCACCGATCTTCTAAAGGGTAAGCCCAAAAAGCTCATTTGGTCGCCTGAAGCCACTCAGGCCATGGCCGAATTGCAACTGGCCTTTACCACCGCCCCGATCCTCGTCCTCGTCCATCAATTGCCCCTTTTTAGTTGAGGTCGATGCCTCCCAAACCGGGGTCGGGGCTGTATTATTGCAACAGCAGGGGAATGATCCAACTTCCCACCCATGTGCCTTCTTTTCCAGGAAGCTGTCATCGGCGAAGAGGAATTATCGTGAGCTTCTAGCCATCAAATTGGCCCTGGAGGAGTGGAGGCATTGATTGGAAGGGGCGATTCATCCGTTCATCCATAACTAACTATAAGAATTTGGATTATCTACGTGAAGCTAAACATCTGAACGCCAGACTGGCAAGGTGGGCTTTGTTTTCACTAGATTCCACTTCTCCATTTCTTACAGGCCAAGAACGGCCAGAGAACATCCTCCCGGTGACTCTATTCGTCTCGCCAATACAGTGGGAAGATGGTAGCTCCGATTCCCCGAGCCACTCCCATGGCACCTCTGCAACCTTCCTTTGTCCCCAAACCAGAGAGAGAGCACCTCATCCACCAGGTGCATACTTCACTTGGCACCAAGACAAATGCCCACAGGAAAACTGCTACCCCTACCTGTTCCTTCGACGTCCTTGGTCACACCTGGGATAGACTTCATGATGGACCTCCCTGTGTCACAAGGTAACACTTGTGTTGAAGTCATTGTTGATGGCTTTTCTAAATCCTGTCATCTCGTCTCCCTGCCAGGTCTCCCTACAGAGCAAAGAACTGCTGAAGCTCCGTTTGAGCATGTATTTTGGATTTTTGGCATCCCGGAAGACATCGTTTCAGACTGAGGCCCCCAGTTGGTCTCCCGGTTCTGGAAGGCCTTTTTCAAGCTCCTGGGGTTGACGGTGAGCCTGTCTTCTGGATATCATCCTCAAAGTAATGGCCAAACGGAGAGGAAGATCCAGGAGATACCTGCATACCTTCTGCCACAGCCACCAGAACTCCTGGAGCCAGTACCTCGTCTGGGCCAAGTACGCCCAAAACTCTCTCAAAAACCCAGCTACTGGACTAACACAGTTTCAATGCGTACTCAGTCACCAACCCCTGCTATTCCCCTGGAATGGGGAACCCTCCGAGGTCCCCGCTGTGAATCACTGGTGCCTGGAGAGTGAGAGGGTTTGGGCGTCGGCACACCGACAGCTTCAGAGGGCAGTCAGAAGGCAAAAAATCACAGCTGATGCCCGGAGATCCAATGCCCCAAACTACAGACCTGGGCAAAGGGTTTGGCTCTCAACCCGGTACGTCCGCCTTCAGCTGCCCAGCAAGAAGCTGTCACCCCGTTACATCGGTCCCTTCACCATCCTGTCTCAGATTAACCCAGTCACTTACAAGCTAAGTTTTCTACGCACATACAGAATACACCCTACATTCCACATGGTCCGCCACAGTGTGTGTGTGTGTGTGTGTGTGTGTGTGTGTGTGTGTGTGTGTTTTTAAAGCAATACAAAAGCTAGCAACATCAGCTGATGACTGGGTCTCATTCTTTCTACCATATACCACCATTTCCATACAGTTTAAAATATAGAAAATAGACCCCCGAACCATTTCACTGAAGTAACTGTACTTGTACTTGAATACAAAATTTTATTACTCTTTCCACTGATTTGACAATATCTAAAATAAATAAATCGATAAATTCTCCCAATATTTACTACATTGCTGAGGTACAGATCAACTGGGTGGAAACAACAGCTGAGTATGTTTCTTACGCTTTGTGTCCCGTAATTTTACATGAACTTGCCTATGAAATGTGCACATGACAATTTCCTCTAACTTGTATTCCTTACATGCAGGTCTCCTGATCTCATCCTGATAGAGATGGTTTGGCATGCATTGAAGGAGTTTGTCAGACATGAGGCTAAGCCATGGAACAAAGATGAGCTTCTTCAAGCCAAAATGAAATTTAAAAATGTAATTTGTTAAAAATTTTCATTATTTATTAAAAATTATGATGATCATAACAGCCTACTGCTTTTCATTCTTATAATAACTCAAAAACACAAGCGTTGCTGAATGTCATCAACATTTGCTGACGCAGTAGCACATCTTGACAATATTTAAATTTTATGGTCATTTAGTTTAATCTATTTCAGTTAATAAATCTACTACAAATTTAAAGAACACAAAGTACAAGATACACGTACCTGTAGCTTTTCTAATTACATATGCTAAAGTCTAAAGGCTCACCGTGTTAAAGTTTATTTTGTTTAAATTTTATCCTAATAGGATTTAATTTCATTCTAAATTTGTATTGTAATTTTAGTGTAACTATGAATTCATTTAATTACAATGTTTCACTTGGTTTCATCATGTGGCTCATTAATCCTTGAGGGAAGGAACTAAGGCCAGCGGCCTCAGTCTATAGTTTTTAAAATATAATATTTATTAGTATTTTATAGTATTTAAAATTAGTTGATTAATGCAGGTGCATTTTACTTTGCCAGATTAAAGAAAGACCCTATTCAGCAAATTTGAAAGAAAACATGCTGATCTCAAACAAGTTGTGCTATAACTATTTATTAACTCACAATGGTCACATAAATAACTTTAATCTGACAAAAGTAATAATAAAAAAAAATTCTATAAATGTTAACCAATGAAAGTCAGACATTGCTTTTCAACCATGCTTCAACAGAATTATTTAAAAAAATAAACTCATGGAACAGGCCTGGACAAAAATGATGGTACCCCTAGAAATTACTGAAAATAATGTGACCAAAGGGACATGTTAATTCAATGTGTGTCCACTAATTAGCATCACAGGTGTCTACAATCTTGTAATCAGTCAGTGGGCCTATATATAGGGCTCCAGGTAGTCACTGTGTTGTTTGATGACATGGTATGTACCACACTCAACATGGACCAGAGGAAGCGAAGGAAAGAGTTGTCTCAAGAGATTTGAAAGAAAATTATAGACAAGCATGTTAATGGTAAAGGCTATAAGACCATTTCCAAGCAGCTAGATGTTCCTGTGACTACAGTTGCACATATTATTCAGAAATTTAAGATCCATGGGACTGTAGCCAACCTCCCTGGACGTGGCCGCATGAGGAAAATTCATGACAAATCAAAGAGACGGATAATCTGAATGGTAACAAAAGAGCTCAGAAAGACTTCTAAAGAGATCCAAGGTGAACTTCATGCTCAAGGAACATCAGTGCCAGATTGCACTATCCGTCGTTGTTTGAGCCAAAGTGGACTACATGGGAGACGACCAAGGAGGACACCATTGTTGAAAACAAATCATAAAAAAGCCAGACTGGAATATGCCAAACTACATGTTGACAAGCCACAAAGCTTCTGGGAGAATGTCCTATGGACAGATGAGACAAAAATGGAACTTTTTGCCAAGGCACATCAGCTCTATGTTCACAGCCGGAAAAATTAAGCATATCAAGAAAAGTACACTGTCTCTACTGTGAAACCTGGAGGAGGCTCTGTTATGTTCTGGGGCTGCTTTGCTGCATCTGGCACAGGGTGTCTTGAATCTGTGCAGGGTACAACAAAATCCCAAGACTATCAAGGGATTCTAGAGAGAAATGTGCTGGCCAGTGTCAGAAAGTTGGGTCTCAGTCGCAGGTCATGGGTCAATGGAGGACAATGACCCAAAACACACAGCTAAAAACACCCAAGAATGGCTAAGAGGAAAACATTGGACTATTCTAAAGTGGCCTTGAGCCCTGACCTCAATCCTATTGAGCATCTTTGGAAGGAGCCGAAACATGCTGTCTGGAAAAGGCACCCTTCAAACTGGAAACAACTGGAGCAGCTTGCTCATGAGGAGTGGGCCAAAATTCCTGCAAAGAGGTGCAGAAGTCTCATTGACAGTTACAGGAATCGTTTGATTGCAGTGATTGCCTCAAAAGGTTGTGCAACAAACTATTAAGTTAGAGGTACCATCATTTTTGTCCAGACATGAGTTCATTTTTTTTTATAATTCCATTGAAGCATGGTTGAAAAGCAATGTCTGACTTTCATTGGTTAACATTCATAGAATTCTTATTTATTATTACTTTTGTCAGATTAAAGTTATTTCTGTGACCATTGTGAGTTTTTCTTTCATTGACCGAAGGGTACCAACAATTTTGTCCACGTGTGTTACTGTAAAGAAATACTAAAGGTTCACAATATTTAAAACATAAATAAATTCATAAATTCTTCCAAAATTCTGATTGAATAAACAAAGTCTCTGAGCAGGCGAATTTGAATTTTTTCTGCTTGTAGCAGGAACAGAGGTGACCGATAAGTCATAAGAAATGCTCCTGAAGCCCTAAGGTGAAAAAACCCTAAATCGGCACAGGGCTGGAGTCATTTGAAAGCTACTGAAGAAACGTAGAATACTTATAACATAGCTGTGTAACCATATAACCTATAATCCATGTCAGTCATTGTGTTTGGATTCTATTGGTCACTTCACAAGACTCTTTACAACAGAGATAATGAGATAATCTGACGAGTGTGGCACATTAATCTGACGAGTGTGGCACATTAAGACTTCTGGTGTTCAAACAGGTCAACTGCATGAAAAGTTTTATTTATAAAATATGACTTCTGTGATGCATTTAGTCACATTGTTGCAAAGCAGCTTTACACAATAAAAAGAAGTAAGTTTGTATGCAATGTGTATGAATCAAAATGATAAGATTGTAACTGATGAGCAAGCCGAGGGCGACGGTGGCAAGGAAAAACTCCCTGAGATGATAATAGGAAGAAACCTTGAGAGGAACCAGACCAACAGGGAACCCATCCTCATCTGGGTGATAACGGATAGCAGGGATTGACCAGCATAATAATGTGTACTGGAAGTTCAGTGTAACAGGAGATGTGTTAAAATTAAAATTAAAAGGAGTCCAGTTTGTTCCTGGAGGCTCAGGTAGACTGTAGGAGATTCCAGTCCTGAGCTATCGAACAACTGGTCACAGGTCCCCAGAGCATCAATCGATGATAGGACAGTCTTACTGGAAACCATCCCCAGTCACCATACGAATCCAGGCAGACCACACATGGCATCCAGGCGACGAGATCTCCAACCAGAAGCAGGACTCCAGGATGGGTTAGATGGCTCCAGAGGGCAGAGGGGTCTGGATCACTGGCAACTCAGGAGTGAACATGTATAGCTCGACAGAGAGACAGAGAGAGAGAGAGGAGAGAACAGAAAAGGAGAGAACAGAAAATAAGGAGAGATGGCAGTTAGGTATGGTCACAGTCAACATGTATAAGGTGAATGTATATTAGTGCAAAGTGCAAGCAGGGACTCCGGCAGGACTAACTATAACAGCATAACTAAAAGGGAGAGCCAGAAGGAAACACAAACATGAGGGCTCCCTGAGATGTAAAGCAACCAATCACCTCACCGTCAACAAACCTGAGTGAACAATGAGAGTGGGGAGGACAGCATCTAAACATACCAGTTCACCAGAATACTCTACGTCCATGAGTCCCCCAGATCTGCTCCTTTACCTAAGGTTAATCTATTTACAAAACTGCTTGGCTAAATAAATAAGTTTTTAGCCTAGACTTAAACACTGAGACTGTGTCTGAGTCCCGAACATTAATAAGAAGACTATTCCATAACTTTGGGGCTTTGTAAGAAAAAGCTCTGCCCCCTGCTGTAGTTTTAATAATACGTGGTACTGACAGGCAGCCTGCATCCTTTGATCGAAGTAGGCGTGGCGGATCGTAAGACACTAGCAGTTCACTCAAATACTGTGGCGCGAGACCATTTAGTGCTTTAAATGTCAAAAGTAGTATCTTAAAATCGATGCGAAATTTCACAGGGAGCCAATGCAGTGTAGATAAGATAGGGGTGATGTGCTCGTATCTTCTGGTTTTAGTGAGGACTCTCGCTGCTGCATTCTGCACCAACTGAAGCTTGTTTATACACCTAGTTGAACAGCCAGACAGTAAGGCGTTACAATAGTCCAACCTAGAGGTGATAAAGGCATGAACTAGTTTTTCTGCATCATTTAGTGACAATATGTTTCTTATCTTGGCAATATTTCTAAGGTGAAAGAAAGCTATCCTGGTAATATTATCTACATGTGCTTCAAACGAAACGCTGGAATCTATAATCACACCAAGGTCTTTTACTGTTGCACTTGATGGAACAGAAAGGCCATCTAAAGTTACAGTGTGATCAGAAAGCTTACTTCTAGCTACTTGTGGTCCTATGACCAGAACTTCTGTCTTATCAGGATTAAGCAGAAGAAAATTAATTAACATCCAATCTCTTATGTCCTGCACACACTGCTCAATTTTAGCAAACTGTTTTTTCTCATCTGGTTTTGCTGAGACATATAATTGTGTGTCATCAGCATAACAATGAAAACTAATACCATGTTATGTGCCTAGAGGAAGCATGTAAAGAGAAAAAAGAGGTGGGCCTAAAACTGAGCCCTGTGGAACACCTGTTCCACTTGAGAACATGAGGAATGGTCACCATTTAAATCTACAAACTGATAACGATCAGTCAAATAGGATCTGAGCCACAACAGGGCAGTTCCCTTCATTCCTACTACCTTTTCTAATCTGTGAAGGAGAATACTATGATCAATGGTGTCAAAAGCTGCACTGTGGTCCAGTAACACAAGTATAGTGACGCAACACTGATCAGAGGCCCATAGGAGGTTGTTTACTACTTTAACAAGTGCTGTCTCTGTGCTGTGATGAGGCCTAAATCCTGACTGATACAGTTAATTTATGCTATTTCTGTGTAGATGTGAACATAGCTGCTGTGATACTACCTTTTCCAAAATCTTGGAGATAAAGGGAAGGTTTGATATCGGCCTGTAATTAGAAAGCAGACAGGGGTCAAGGTCAGGTTGCTTGATTAATGGTTTAATAACGGCTAATTTAAAGGATTTGGGGACATACCCACTACTGAGTGAACAGTTAAATACTTTCAACAGGGGTTCTGTTATTGCTGGTACTATCTGTTTGAGAAAATGTTTCGGTATAGGATCTAATATACAGGTTGACGATTTTGAAGAAGAGATGAGTGAAATTAGTTCCCTCGCTTCAAGGGGAGTAAAGTGTTCTAAGTTCTGATGTGATGTGGTTAGTTCATCTGAATTATTTAAATTGTCTGGTTTCAAAGCCTGAATTTTTTGCCTAATTTTTATGATTTTGTTATTGAAAAAGTTCATGAAATCCTCACTACTGCATGATGTTGTTGTGGAGATTTCTGCAGTGGTCTTGTTTTTAATTAATTTAGCTATGGTATTAAATAAAAATCTCGGGTTGTTTTTGTTATTTTCTATAAGATTCTATAAGAAGTGGAGAGATACGTTGATCTAGCATCACTGAGAGCTTTTTTATAGTTCAGGATGCTCTCCTTCCAAGCTATTTTGAATGATAACAATTTAGTTTGGCGCCATTTACGTTCGAATTTTCGAGCGGTTTGTTTTAAAGCACGTGTGTGGTCATTATACCAAGGAGCAAGTTTCTTATCTTTAATCATTTTCCTTTTAACTGGAGCAACATTATCTAAGCTATAACGAACTGCTGACTCTAGATATTCATTCGCCTGATCGAGTTCTGTGAAGTCAGATGGCGATCCAATCAAAGTTGATAATTCTGGAAGATTATTGATAGAGAGTCACGATGCATTGTTATACTCATAACTAATGATTGAAGAACCATCTTGCCTAATAGAAATCTGGCTTATTTAATTTTATGATATTTATAAAATAGATAATAGTGTCATTGTCTGGCAGCAACCAAGGCAAGAGAGGAAATGACTAATAGTGCTCTGACCTGTTCAGTAGCACTATTATCACAACATCCCTTTGTCCCATCTTTCTCAGCTTGTACCACTTCATGGTTTTTCTTTCACCTGCATGTGGCATGGTGATAAATTACAGCTCTTAACTATCATTGATTATTTTGGTCTTCTCTACTTTGGGTGACAATTGCTGCAACTGCTGTCTCTTTGAATGGATTCTAGTGACACATTTGAGGGAAGAAGGGGCTTTCTCCCAGTGTTAATTCAATTTGCATGCTGTTTAATAAAGTCTGACTAAAATGTTTTTTCATTTTGTTTGTTTGTTTGTTTTGCCACGCTAAAGCTTGGATTACTTTTCAGTACAAGACTGTCTTTTCTTGTAGTATAGTAATTAACTATTATTAGCTTTAGCTCAAACATCATGTCCTTGTTAAAGAAAATATTGGAGCAAAATATGTTATCTGTCTAACATGCTGGACCACCCAACATTCAAAATCAGTTCTGACACTTCTGCCATGGTCCTTGACTTGTCCATCGGTCAAACAACAATCACTTGGGCATGATTAAAAAAAATCATAATCAGTTGGTGAACCCCCCTCCTTAGAATAAGAATAATGTTGTCTCCGAAATAGAAGTGCCAGTTAGGGAGGGTAAGAGCAGATGTGCTAGAAATTACTTTTGTTCTATGAGATTCATGGCAGGCCTTTAGGTAGAGGTATGCCCTGTAAGGTCAGGGAGGTTATAGGGTCGGGGCTATTGTGACTCTACTGGCACTGCTGTCATCTCGATATTATGTGAAATGTCACATATGCAAGTCTGTTATTGCACGATTAAACTGATTAGCCATGCACTTGTGCACTCTGGGTTCAGAAGAATCCCTATTTTGGTATAATGTTGCTTTGCTTTTTTCTTTCTTTTGAAGGTGCAGGAGGCATAAGAAGTTGGTATGGTTGGAGCATTCCCTATGAATGTTCCTGTTATTTTAAGTCCTACCCTTCCATGCCTCTTTTTCATTTCATATACACATAATTTTGCTATGGCTGTCAATTTTTCAACATTGCTGTCTTCAACAATACAGAGCTAAGATTATTTATTTATTTGTTTTTCTCCATTCATTTTCTTCCTCCCCTGGGGACCTATATGCACCTAAATCCCCAACTTCTGTTTCTTTTACCTTCACCTGCAATCAACTCTGGGAAATGTATACTAAGTTCCTCACAGACTGGAAAAGAATCAAGGCCTACCCTGCTGATAAAAACAGCACAGACCAGCATAACTGGTTAACATTATACCAGCATATATTGTGTTTTGGTGCTGGTATGCTGGTGACCAGCATACATTTTGCTGGTCACTTTACTGATGCTGGTCCACAGCATACCATCATATATTTTGCATTATAGTGCCATGATACTATGCTGTTCACCACCCCATCTAATGTTGGTATGGTATAAAAGCCATTGGGGAGAGTTTAGATTTACCTCAGAACAACACTGAGACTTAAACAGAGAACAAAGGAGGAGAATCCAGTAAGCTGTTACCATGGGTAAGTTTTTAAATCTTATATAATCCTTATTCAGATAATATTAAACTAATATAAATGTACTTTTCCTCATTTTCTCACAAGCTTTTTACCAAAAAAAATGCAAGTGGTTCCACCGCCAAAACAGCTGACACCCCATGGTGCTGGTGCTGGTATACTGGTAACCCTGCTGGTATAATTGCTGGTCAAGCTGGTAACCAGCTACATTGTCGGTTTTGGGCATGGGCGAACTGGGCAGTCGCGTCTCGCCCAGGGAGTAAATCAGTGTAGAACCGCCACTGAAGAACACAATAAAAAAAACTCGCTGAATGAGAAGGTGTGTCCACTGTACACTGTACTGTGTGTATATATATATATATATATAAAATGGCGAACAATGCGTTGAGCGTTGTCTCCCCAATATATGTAGTATTTTAAATGGGGAGTATTATATGTAGTATTTTAAATTCGCCATTTATGTAGGGTTTCAGCTCTGGTTCAGGGGTGAATCGAATCTTTAAGGATTCGAGTTAATTTAGTTAAATTTAATAAAAATTTATAGCGTACACTTTATCAACTACCCGACCAGCGTTTAGTATGTTTTAGTGTAACTTACCAATTCTGTTTATCCAGCGGCCGACAACGATAATACAAAATCGTGTATTTACCTAATTATGAGCAAGGTAACATAAGATCTGGGCAAATGTTTAAACTTTAAAATACATGACCAAGACAACAGTTCTTTATAAAGAAACCAGAATTTATTTGAACTAATCTACGATACATGAAGCTATGCTACTTACACACACACACACACACACACACACACACACACACACACACACACACACACACAAACATACCAACAGTTTGCAGGGTGAAAGTTAAGGAAGTTCATCTAGTACTGTTTACTAGACCAAAGAATGTCACAAGAGCAGAGTCTTGGGTTTAATCTTACGGTTTTGGTTTGAAACGAGCACCATTTTCAGCAAGGTATGCAGCTTTGTTTGTATACTTGCGTTACGTTTCGTTCTCATGGTTCGCCTCCAGTGAAGGGAATCACGGCATTGCTGATTGGTTGGTGCTGTGGTTGAAATGACGTCTTTCAGGAAAGCTCTTCGGTGAGGCTTGGTTGCCTGGTTAACGATGGCGCGCTCTGGAACTTCTTCAGTGGGTTTCTTCATTGCAGTTCTGGCACGAAGTCTCATTGAGAGTTCTCGAAGAGCTGATGACGTCAGCAAAGTCAGCGTAGCGCTTGCAAGGGCAGAAGCCCGAAGCGTCAAAAGAACGTCGAAAGAACGTTGAAAGAACGTGTTTGGACGAGTCCGGACACTGAGTTTTGTCCCTGTGTGTCAGTCCGTCTCATGGATGATTGGTTCAATCGGATGTGGTTGCGGGGCTTAGCCACGCCTCACTTGGTTCCCCCTTTTGTGCATACATTAGGCCGGGTTTACGGCTGTCACGTGGGGCCAAGCCGATTACGCTTTTAATTACCTTTTATAAAGTAATTTTACATGAGCTCTTGTTCATGCAACCAATTTTCCGTGTACACTACTGTTGTTTGAATTAAATAAGCTTTCAATCGATACCACACATCCCCTATCTTACACACTCATTTATAGCTTTGTTCAATAAAACAGGGTTTGTAAATGCTAATAATACCTTTAAAGTTATGTAGAACAAACAAACATAACACACAGATATAAAACATACTGAATATATGTTTCTAGCATTTTTATACTACTGGCACCATTAAAGATTGCTTAAATAGTGTCTCTGCTGTATTCCTCTTTGTTCTTTGAAAGCCATTTGGAGAACGCATGTGTCCTGGGGTCACTGAGATGTTCAAAGTGTGTCTTGGTGGTCCCCCCGCCCCAACTCGGGGTGAAGCTGTAAAACTGTCTGCTTTGTTTACAGGATCGCCAATTTACACAATGGTTTTAGGTCTAGTTTGAGGCATCTGGCTTTTAATGAGATAAGGTTATGGATGGCACCATGATGTCTGGAGAAGAGGTTCTGGAATGTAATCGAGTGTTTGCTCTTAGTTGGGGGTCTGCCTGACCCTACAGAGCTTAAAGTATATTGTGATTTGACCAAGGTTGCTAAAGCCTGGCTTATACTACTAATAAAAATTATTTCAATTAAACCCATTTGTCTCAATCACAAATTAAGCCAATGCTGTAAACAGATGACACAACAAATTATACATTTTCATATATACATTTTACAAATTATACATATACATTTTCTATTATAACATTTGCAAATATATATACAAAAAAGAAATAAATGAAAACAATCACCAACTGTTGCTAAAGCCAGCCAGTGGCTGTTCAGGGTCAAGTTTATGAGGGCATTTGTTAATACAGAGTACTGCAATGCATCAAACACGTTTTTCCTGGTTTGTTCTATTGTAAATATTGCTTATTAAAGATGCACTGTTTTATGGGCCATGGCAATTTCGTAATGTTCATCAAAATAAACACTGTCTATGGCGAATTTACTGTAAACGTCTCAAAGTCACAGGTGTGTGTGTGTGTGTGTGTGTGTGTGTGTGTGTGTGTGCTCCTGCATTCGTCAGGTTTGCCTGAGCTGGCTTTAACACAAACACATTTGCGCAGGTCGAAAAAAAAAACTTCTAACACAGCATTTAGCAGTAACAGTCAGTAGTGGGCGGAGTCAGTACATTCTCCATTGAGGTTTCTCACCTTACAGATCTGGCCATTAAGAACGCACGTTACTAGAAAAGGGATCTCGCGCACTTCCATGGCAGCTCGCGGGCGGCTGTGAAAATTGAAACTGAAGCCGAAAATGTCTCTTATGCCATTGACAGCAAGCGACAGAGCTCATAAACATATTTAAATACTGATATGTATTTATTCTTCATTTTCTTCTCTCCTGCAATAATGATACTTCTTTGACTGCGCTTTCTCCATTCAGTATTATTATCATTAGTAGTAGTAGTGAAAACTACCGCTGATTAAATATCTCTGCAGTAGTTAAAACGGCGGATTAATTTCATTTGGGGTATTTCTAACAGGCAATCTACTAAATAATAATAAATAGATAAAATAACCTAGCACTTAAACATTTAACCCAGCAGTTTTTAGAGTGTAACATAAAAAATATTCCATTAGTAAAATAGCATGGGTGAAATCATAGGTTGTGTATAGAGTGATTAAAAACAATACAACAAAGCTTATGGTAAATAAATTCTCAGACTCTACATGAAGTATAGACATGATTTTGTTTTAGTCTACTCGCTGACAACATGACCGCGCATTCCGAGGTGAACACTCCCAGTTACTGTAATCCCTCTTCTCACCTTTCATTCACAATAGGTGTGAAGTTATCAAACCGTTTTACGTTTTAACGAAGATATGTTGAGATATTCACGAATCAGGTAGTTATTTAACACTATCAGACACACACAAGCACACACAAACTTTCAGTGCAGATACACAGTCTTCACTTCGTAATACACATGTCCATAAACAAAAAGGAATTGTTAGACATATACGCTAAATATATTTCACTTAAATATTACAGATTAAAACAAGGAAAGAAGATGTGCTGAGCTTCAGTTCATTGTCTTCAAAGTCTAGGAAGGAAACGGTTGTCGTTATTTTACTGAATAAAATAAAATGTCGTTAAATCTGAATATATTCGGTAAATTTGTGAATTACACTACTAAGTATCAACGCCAACTATGAAGTTTATTTCATTTCATTGGTACCATTAAACATTTTATTCATATTCATTCTATTTTTTTTTGCTGGCGAAATACATTTTAGGCAGAAACGTCTGCTCGGTCTTGTTAATTCGTATTAAACCCCTCAAATCTGAATACAAAAATGCATAATCTTTAATAAAGTTAGCCTATTATTTCTAACCGTGATCAAATAACGGATGAAATCCTGGACACAAACAGCAAAAAAAACATTATGTTTATTATTATAAAAAGCCCGAAGCACTTCGTGTGCATATAAGAACATTTACTAAAATGTCTTTTGATGGTGCTCAATGTCGACACATTTTTACGTTTTAACGAAGATATGTTCACGAATCAGGTAGTTAACACTATCACACGCGCACAAGCACACACAAACTCCCCGTGCAGATACACCGTGCAGGGAACAACTGAACACAGGTCTTCACTTAGTAATAAACCTGTCCATAAATAAAAAATAATATTTAGACATATACGCTAAATATATTTCAGCTCTGCACGGCTTGTTACCTTGTTTTAATCTGTAATATTGTGAAATAATAAGTGAAATTTATTTCGCGTATATGCTTAAATATTCCTTTTTATTTATGGACATGTGTATTATGTTTTATCTGCATTATTGTGAGACGCGATGACTTTCTGGGATTTGTATCGATAAATCGGACGCGTTTATCAGCCTTTTGATCAGCACATCCACTATCCTTGTTTTAATCTGTAATGTTTAAGTGAAATACATTTTGCGTATATGATTAAATATTCCTTTTAATTTATGGACAGGTGTAGTATGTTTGATCTGCATTATTGCAAGAGGCGATGACTTTCTGGGGGAGTATGTCTGTGAAAGTACGAGCCGCGGGGTCATAAATTCACAATCACATTCCAGCTATGATTTTCAGCCGTAGTCAAATAATGGATGAAATAATTTTTAAATGCTGGACACAAACAGCAAAAAAAACGTGATTATTATTTTTGTAAAAAAGCCGAAGCCCTTCGTATTCATATTTGTTAAAATCAAGTGATTGCAACTCAGCGCAGCTACATTGTTGGCTTGTGTTAATGTGTTCTTGAGAACAAAGCACCATCTAGTGGTGGCACCAGGTAAATGAATAAATAGAGCTTGAATGGGCGTGTTTACGGGGCGAGGGGGGTTCTTGACACACCTCCCTGGCAGGAGAAGGAGGGGGGACCACGGGGTCCATAGGGAAGCCGCACGGGATCCACACGGGATCCGCATGGCATTCACATGGCCGCGGCTATTTCGTGTGGCTCCTACTGTATGCTGAACAAGTAATGGCCTTTACATGTCTCCCCCAGCCTATAGGGGAAGGTAATCTTCTGAAATTATTAATAAAATAACCCCGAGCTCCAGTTGCAGCATAGGTGTGATTGTATAATGTGAAACCAGTGATTGTAAACAGTGATTTTATGGTCACAATTTTGAGGAAGTCTATGTATGTAATTAACATTAGCTTTTTGAGATGTGGTGGCGATGACAGCGAGGATAGCTGGATCTTGATTCAGCACGGCACAAATAGATGTCAAAGGACGCTCTCTGAGTTATTCAACTCTTCTGAACCCTGTGTTACTAGATAGACAACTGTTCAGGATCCAACATATGACCACTGTAAAGGGTGACCATCTTTCCCTTCCTAACTTGGGTTCTGTCCACTGAGAGAAGTAGGGAGTGCTAACCACATATTGGGGAAAAGGGAATCTTCACTTCAAGTTTAACCCCGTGGCCTAAACGCCATCGGATCCTCTCAAAGCTCTTCTCCCAGAGCCACCCAAACTGACTCTATTTAGGAGGTAACACCACTTTACAGTGCGAAGCATGAGTCCAGGTCTTACGTTCCTGACATAAAACTGCTGAATCGGTTACCAAAAGAACTTTGAAAGGTCTTTTCCATTTCGCCTCCAGTGGTCCAGCAGTGTGATTTTTGATCATAACCCACTGTCCTGGTACAATGTCCTGGCCTCCCTTTTCAGGTGAGGTCCATGCCTCCAAAATACACTGTTGAGCAGCACTGACTGCATCAGTGAGCTCTTCACAATATTTCAACAGCGCATCAGAGGTCAGATGAACATCTGCCTGTCTCAAATCAAGTGTGCCTGGCAAGGCCATGGGTCGACCAGTTATGATCTCATATGGGCTAAGACCAATCTCCCTTGTAGGAGATGACCGAATGCTGCACAGAACAGCTGGCAGTGCGTCTACCCATGACACTTCACTCTGATGGTGCTTGGACAATCGTTTTGATGATCAACCTGCCCAGAAGCCTGGGGCCTGTAAGGGCAGTGAAGCTTCCACTGAACATTCAACAATGTCATGACTTCCTGCACAACCTGTCCAGTGAAATGAGTTCCGCGATCCGAATGAATGCATTTGGCAATTCCCCAGCTAGGGAAGACGTCCTTGACCAGTGATTTTGCAGTATGCAGAGCTGTGCCTGTTTTAGTTGGGTAGGCTTCAACACAGCGAAATAATTAGTCAACCACCACCAACACATCCCGTTTACCTTGACACGGAGGAAGGGTGATGTAGTCAACCTGCAGGTGTTTGAACAGACCTGCTGGCGCTGGGGTGTGGGCTGCAGGAGTTGGTACTCCAGCTGCACTGTTGTTAGCCTGACACAGAACACAGCGCTTTACAACATCAGATGCATGTGCGCGGAACTTTGGGTTCCACGACGTAGAAGAAAATCTGTGAACCATTGTCTGAACACCCACATGTCCTAAACTGTGAACATATTTAGGGTCTAGGCTTGTCCCCTTATCAACCCAGGACCACACTTCTAGTGCAGAAGCATTAGCATATATGTCCATCAGGGAAGATCGAAGTTGTTGTGACTCAAACTTCACATCTGCAGAGGTCGAGGTTTTGATGGCTGAAATTGTGATAGCATTCATGTCCAACTTAGCTGAATAATACTGAACTGGGCACAGTTGGCCACCATGATCCTGCATCAATCATGCAGTCATGAACCCTGCATGCTCGTGCACATACTGGTTGAACGGCAGCTCAGGTTGCGCAAAACCTAAAGCGGGTGCAGATGTAAGAGCAGCTTTATGGTCTGTGAATGCGGTTTCAGCTGACTCAGAAAACTGAATACTGTTTGTCTCATTAGGAGATCCTTTCAGCAAATCATACAGAGGCTGAGCTATTCGGTCATAATCCTCAATCCATGGGCGACAGTAATTACACATACCCAGGAATGAGTGGAGCCCTTTTGCTGTTGATGGAGCAGTGAACATACGCACTGCAGCAACTCGATTAGGGAGGATGGCTCTCTGTCCTGCTGTTACTGTTTGTCCTAGAAATTGAACAGAAGTGGTGGCTAGTTGAGCTTTGGCAATGTTAGCTTTATGACTAATATGGCGGCGCGCATAGTTGCAGCGGCTCCTCGCTCTCCCTTTCGGTGTTTATGTGTGTTTTTGTTTACATGTTTGTTTTCAAATGTAAAATTCAGTCGGGCAAATCCATCGTACAATCGTCAAGACCTTCTGATTATCAGACAGCAATCAAAACAAGCTGTTACAAGCGACTTTCTGCACTCAAATCATATACCGGAGGAGATATCCAGAACACCGGCTTCTCCTTGGATTGTTTTCGGCCTCGGCAAGCGACGAAGGCGGCGACGGCACAGGAAACAAAAGCGAGGATGCCGGTCCAGCCTACTTGCTAAGCTAAGGAAACATCCACACAAACTATCGCTACCCAGCATTCTTCTTAGCAATGCTAGATCCATGTACAATAAAATGGACGAACTTAAACTGCAGATATCCAAAAACAAACTTACCGAGGACTGCAACATTCTGATTATAACAGAAACTTGGCTACACCCATTCATCCCAGACGTAGCCACACCCGTTGAGCTAGCAGGCCGCACTGCATTTCGCTGGGATAGGAATAATAACTCCGGTAAGAGCAAAGGAGGGGGTTTATGTATTTATGTGCACAATAGATGGTGTACAAATACAAAGATCATAGGCTCTCATTGCTCTGCTGATTTGGAGTATCTGACAGTTAAATGCAGAGCAAACTACCTTCCGCGCGAATTTACCGCTGTTTACATTCCACCAGATGCTAATGCTAGTGCAGCCTTAGGCTACCTGTACAATACAATAAACGCACATCAGAACCTCTACCCAGATGCATCCCATATTATTGCGGGAGATTTTAACCACGCAAATTTAAAGGCTGTTCTTCCAAAGTTTCACCAACACATTAACTGTGCTACCAGAGGTGCAAGGACATTAGATAAGGTTTATTCAAATATTTAAAACGGATTCAAATCAACACCTCTACCACATCTTGGCCAGTCAGATCATTTATCCATACTACTAATTCCAGCATACATACCTTTAAGGAGGAAAACTCAACCCATCATAAAGACTGTAAAAATATGGTCTGAAGGAGCATACATGCAGTTACAGGATTGCTTTGATAGGATAAGCTGGGACATTTTTGAATCAGAAGACCTGGAAGAGTACACATCAACTGTACTGTGCTACATACAAAACTGTGTTGACAATGTCACAGTAGACAAAAACATTAAGATCTACCCCAACCAAAAGCCCTGGATGAAAAAAATCTCAAAAATCTCCTCAAAGATTGCAACAAAGCCTTCAGGTTTGGTGACAAAGCACTGTACAGCATTTCAAGAGCTAACCTGAAGAAAGGAATCAGAGAGGCTAAAGCAGCCTACAAAGGGAGAATTGAGGACCACTTCACCAACAACAATCCACGGCTGGCATGGCAGGGTCTCCAACAAATCACAAACTACAAACCTAATAACCACCCGACTGTTAATGGGGATGCTACCTTGGTTGAAGAATTAAACTGCTTCTTTGCTCGCTTCAAGGTGGAAACAACAAGATCAGTTAATCTTCCTCCATTAGTGAATACACCCCCATTAGCCACCAGCAATCACATACTTACCTTTCAGGAGCATGATGTGAGACAGATGCTTAGAACAGTTAATCCAAGGAAAGCATCCGGACCTGATGGCGTGAGTGGTAAAGTGCTGAAGGTTTGTGCTGACCAGCTCTCTGAGGTGTTCACAAAGCTCTTTAATCTGTCCCTGTCTAAATCTATCGCTCCACCCTGCTTGAAGTCCACCACCATTATACCACTGCCGAAAAAGACTGTTACAACGTGTCCTAATGACTATCGTCCAATCACACTCACTCCTGTTATCACAAAGTGCTTCGAGAGGCTGCTCTTACGGCACATCAAAGCCAGTCTTCCACCTATCTTTGATCCACAGCAGTTTGCGTACAGAGCGAACCGGTCCACAGAGGACGCTATCACTACGTCTCTCCACTCTACTCTGACACACCTTGAAAACCAAGGGAACTACAGTATGTGAGGCTGCTCTTCATAGATTTTAGCTCAGCTTTTAATACAGTAAACCTGGACATACTTATAACAAAACTTGCACACTTAGGCCTCTCTGGAACAATATGTCTCTGGATCAAAGACTTTCTCAGCAATCGCCCCCAGAGAGTTAAGACAGGCCCAAATCTCTCCTCCACCATCACACTCAGCACTGGAACCTATACTCTACACCATCTATACCTACGACTGCTCTCCTGTTCACCACACCAACGGAATCATAAAGTTTGCAGATGACACAACCGTGGTTGGTCTTATCTCTGATGATGATGAGTCTGCCTATAGGGCTGAAGTCCAAAGACCAACATTGCCTCATTCTCAATTCCTCAAAAACAAAATAACTATTAATAAATTTCCATAGAAACAGTGGAGACCCTACACCACTTTACATTAATGGGGACTGTGTCGAAAGAGTTTCAGATTACAAATTTCTGGGTACATACATCTCCTCAGATCTTACATGGACTATGAACACTACTGCGGTAGTCAAGAAAGCACAGCAGAGGCTTCATTCCCTCAGAATCCTGAAACAAAATCACCTACAGGAGCTACTGCTGGTATCTTTTTATCATTGCTCTATTGAAAGTGTGCTGACATATTGCATTTCTGTGTGGTATGCCAGCTGTTCAGCAGCAGACAGGAGAGATCTTCAGAGAATCATCAACACAGCCCAGAAAATCATTGGTTGCCCTTTGCCCTCTCTGGAGGTCTTGTCCAGTTCTCACTGCATCGACAGGGCAATCAGGATACTGAAGGACCCATCCCATCCCGGACATCATTTGTTTAACCGACTGCCCTCGGGCAGACGTTTCAGGCCTATCAAATCACGAACAAATAGATTTAAAAACAGTTTTTACCCAAGAGCCATTTGTGAACTGAACACCTCAAAACCACTTACATAAACTTTCAGTAGCAAGAACAACATCTGGAATATTGTACAGTTTTTAAAGAACTAATATTTGCACAATATTTACGAATATATCAGGTTCTCACGCCGAAGGGATCATGGCACGTTGTTAATATTGCTTTTTGCACTTGATACTACTGGTTACTTGAACATTTATATAGCACTATTTAATGTAGGAAATAGTCTTTTTTTTGTATGTTGTATTGTATGTTTTAATATAACTGTGTCTGTTTCACCCAAGGATTGCTTTTTTCAATTTCGTTGTAGCTATACAATGACAATAAATAAATGAATCTGAATGTGCACTGAGGTGAGACAGCAGCGCTAGTAACTCTCTGTGATGTACTTCATGATTAGGTGAGGCTAAAAGAATGTCATCAATGAATTGTACCAGGCTAGACTTCTTAACTGGACATTCTGGCTCTGACAGGTGACGCCTTAATGCTTGATGATAGATTATTGGGCTATTATGCAGGCCCTGTGGCAGACATGACCACAAATACTGATCACCATCGAAAAAGAAAGCCAACTATGGCTGGCTGTCTGGATGTAGAGAAACAGACCAAAATCTATTAGCCATATCAATGACTGAAAACACCGTATGAGAAATAGGGATTCCATCAAAAATGGTACTAGGGTCAGCTACTCGAGGTGGGATGCGATCAATACATGTATTAGCAACATGATAATCTGTCAGACGGCAAAGACTTTTTGGTGCATTTCCTGTTGCATCTCTCTGGGGCCCACCTTTTCTGACAGGCCACAAGAGAGAGGAAGAGGAGGTGTATGCTTTAATCAAAATACTTTGACTCACCAAATCAGCAATTACAGGCCGAATCCCCTCAATAGCTTCCTGTGAAAGGGGGTACTGTTTGGTCATAGGTGGAGGCTTCCCAGTGCACTGGTTCAATGTCTAATAGGCCACAATCGTTCTTGTCTTTAGCCCAAATAGGATGATTAGCAATCTTGGGATCCATCACTTGAGATGTAAAAACAGAGAGTCAGCTGCTTCAAAATCCCATTGCATGTGTAAACATGAGATAACATCAATGCCCAAAATGGGTGAGGCATTAATTCCTGCTACCATTAGAGAGACATCAAGTGACCTAGGACCAAAACATAAGCAGACAGGCTCTATTTTGTAAGTATGACAACTTTCCCCAGTCACACCAGCAATGATGGTGTTTGATTTGGTTAAATGAAGGCCAAGCTTAATAGCCATCTCTAATGGAATTATAGAAGCTTGTGCACCTGTGTCAATTAAAAAGCTACATTCCACATGTAATGGAAATATCACATTTTAATGATGCATTAATTTGTAATTGTGCCTTGTAGACTATAGATGCTTTAAACTTGTTTGCTGAAGGTTAGAAACACAAGGCCAAGAATAGTACAGAAAAAACCTGATTGTAATTGTCCCTGAATAAATGATAAGGTATGGACATCTGGTCTGGGTCAGATAAAGAGTTGTGAGTTTGAATGTAGAAACTTCATGTACGGGGTGTTGATTATATTAGCAGAGAATTGTGTATAAAATGGGACGGCTGAGAGAAAGAGATCACCTTTCTCCATGCCGCTGTTTGCTGTATGAGACTGGTCCTTCTGCAGAAGTATAAAATAAAACCTTTGTGACTTTGCTCTTACCCAGTGTATGCATTGCTTGTCTTTATAATATTTACACAACATACACCATTGTAGGAATGAACAGAACGCAGAATGGGCTATCACTTTATAGCACCCCAGGGTTCCCCTTTTAGTAAACTACATGACTCCAGCTCCTCCTTTTATCTGTCTTCTTCGACAATAAAGTCCCTCTCTTATCTGGAAGCAGGACTCGTAAGAGGCCCTGGAGAAGAGGGCCTGCCACACCTGGAAGCTGTAAAAGCCCAAAGAACTCGACCTCCAACCTGTAAATTGGCCATCTGGCAAACAAGGGAGACATTTTTACACCTCTGAGTGGGGGAAACACCCTCCCTAACCTAAGTTTACTGATACCCGCTTTGACCTCCAGAGAAGCCTTTTCGTGAACAAAGGGACACATGGCAGAGACACTGCTGCCGATCAACTCTAAAAGTACCAATGGGACAAACTGACACCTATAAATAGGTATCATATTGCATCATATCTGTATTATCATGTTAATATCTATATGTATCTCTGTTAACTCTACCTGTCATAGAACATGTAACCAGCAGTTATAAAGTCTTTTTAACTAGATGAAGGCATGAATGAATGTGTGAGACATGCGATGTGTGGTATCTACGGAAAGCTTATCCTATTCAAGGAATGCTTATGTACATGATCTGCTCTCCACGGCGGCATGAAACTTCGCGCCAGAACTTCAAACATGCCACAAAGGCTCCGCTAGAAGAAGCGTCAGAGCTCTGCCGTCAGTAACCGAGCAACCAGTGCATCAGCAAAGGGCTTCCCAGAGAGACTTCATCACAGCGCTAGAGCACCAATCAGCAACGCCGTGATTCCCTATCACCGAACATGAATCACATAGGAAGACCGCAGCGCAACGCAAGTAAACAAACAAAAGCTTCATACCTTGCTGAAATTGGTGCTCACGTCATAACAAACTGTAAGATTAAACCCAAGGCTCTGCTATTGTGACTTTCAGGTCTAGTGAACATTACTAGAAGATTACGTCAACTTCATCGTTTGAACTGCATTGTGTGTGTGTGTGTGTGTGTGTGTGTGTGTGTGTGTGTGTGTGCGCGCGTGTGTGTGTTTAATAGCTTAGTTTCATGTATCGTAGTATAGTCAAATAAATTCTTGTTTTTTGATAAAGATCTGTTGTCCTGGTCCAGTAATTTTAAGTTTAAACATTTGCCCAGATCCTAAGTTACCTTGCTCATAATTGTCAAATACTAGATTTTGGTTATCATCGGTGGCCACGTGATAAGCAGAACTGGTAAAGTTACACTAAATCATACTAAACGCTGGTCGGGTAGTTGATAAAGTGTACGCTATAAATTTTAATTCAGTTTTAATAAAATTGACCCGAATCCTTAAAGATTCGATTCACCTCTGAACCAGAGCTGAAGTCCTACATAAATGGTGGAGAATAACAGCGGGCATTGTTTGACTTAAAATTTCATAAAACCAAGGCATGGTTATTGTATCTTTGCTATTTGAGTGGAAATAGTTTAGAGACAGAGAAACGGAGTTGTTTAACTGTATACGGTATGGTTATCGCGGCACGTTGGCGTATGAATGAATGAATGAAATACGACGCAAGTTGTGTTGAAACCGAAACTAAAGTAGAAGTGAATGTTTAAGTCGCTCCATAAAGCGCATTGAGAGAAGAGCAAGTTCTTTCTCTTATAAGGTCTTCATAGCGAGCGAGAAGTGCGTGTTCCACTTTCAAACTCAGCTATAAAGGTTAACTATTGTCTGCTGAGACGGACCAAGTCGCTATAGAAAAGCGCACCAAGAGAGGAGTAAGCGTGTTCCTTGCCCCTTCTCTTTAAAAGAGGCCTCCCATAGTGAATCTGTCTGTGCGTGTTCCACTTTCAAATTCATCTATGTCCCGGTACCGAGCTTAGAGTAGCTAACTAAAGTCTCGATACCTCTTGATTGTGGTTAAAAGCCATGTGTATTTGTGTCTTATGTTTTATGTCATATCTGACAAAGGGCAGAGATCCGCCGAGATCTCAGCAACATTGTGGTGTTAAGTGTGTTAACAGCCAAATTGTTTGCCTCACTCTAACGAGTGAAGTCGAGGTCGTTCAGCTACAGAGTTACTAGTGTTTTTCGGGTTGTTCAGTGTAAAACGCGCTGCCGTTTTCACTGACCACCCATAACTGTTAAGCGGTGTATGTAACCATAGCGACGACTGTGACCCGGAAACCCTTTCCGGAATAATTTTTCAGTGCGCATGCGCGGTCACCGTGCCAACGCCATCTAAAATCAGTTGTAAACAAAGCCTAGCATAAGCTACGCTAGTTAGCAAACCTAGCGCGTTTACACTATAGCCTATGTGCATGTAGCATCCATGCTAGTAGAATCGAAGGCTCGGGGTTAGCACGTAGCATCTTTCAGTTGTGAATGCCCTGTTTGAAAGTTGTTAAAGTGACCTAACCTCTTTACATTCAATTTTAACTCACCTCAGTGGGTCTTTTCCCTTTTACTTTTCTGACCCACTCCTTATTACTTCACGGATACTTATTGGGTTAATTAAAACTACTTTTAGAAATTTTTATGACCAAAATGTTGATAATTTTCTAATCGTTTTAATCAAAATTTTCAATTCAATTTCATACATTATTACAGTTTAGCATTCGTCGTACAGACACTGGTGGATTAACTTAACTGTAACTACTTATATGATTTTGATTTAAACATAATTCAGGCTTGATCGCCAACCAGCATTATTACTTTGAAATTTAAATATTTTATTAAGTAATCAATTAGAGTTGGATCCCTAATTCAATGATGGATGATTGATTAAGTTAATTAAAATAATCTGCTCCCAATTTTAGTGCTAATTAAAGCTCCATAATTAGCTAGAATTCATGATTTGAAATTCAAATTTCAAAATGTTTTCTCCCTATCAACTAGGACTTACTTGTCCTCACTCAGTTCACTTAACTGAGCCCAAACTGCATAGGTTTAATTTCTAAAGTCTGGTGAGTTGTTTTCCCTAGTGCTTGACTGGTGCAGTGACGGTTGTCCTCATGGTGAGTTACAGTGCATGAGTCACCCGTTCTGGCGTAGACTGGTGCTGGCTGGGGGGAAACTGAATATCTTTGTCCTAGTATTGCACTGTGAGAACGCAGCAGGCATCAGCAATCATGCAGTGGAGAAGGAGTTAACAAAACTAACTGGGCGATGGCTTGGGGCACCACCCGGTGGCTATTGATGGGTAGCCCCTAGGTTTAGCCCATTCGCTCGTCTGTCCAGTTAGTCGTTGACATGCCTTCCCCAAAACCTGCATGGTTGTGCTAAAAGCCACAGGCTGTTTGAGCAGTTCACAGCAATACGGTGGGATGGAGTGTTCGGTAAGACCTTACAGGAGCTCACCTGGTGCGCTCAGATGGAGGACCCTACCACTGAGCTCCGACTGAATCAACCCAGCTCATCACTGAGCCTAGTGGATAAGCGTATCAGCCCATCCAGTTAGGGAAACCCCAAAGGGAACTTAGGGTCTTCTCAATACTCAGGTCAGTTGTTTTCCCCTAAAACAGCAAACCCAAGTACCTAGATGTATTGAACCAGTAGTACCACCACTCGGTCAACCCTATTAAGTATCCTAACTCGGGGAGAAAACCCACACTATCTTCTTCTCTTTTTCTCAGTTTCCTCTTCTAGCTTGACTATTGCTGCTATTATAGGATTGTACCTGTGAAAGTCACAAAGCAGAGAACTTTAGAAACGAAACATATTTTGAAATGTGAATTCTTAGGTTCTGTCATGCACACTCATAACACGACCGGCACTAGGACCCGGAAGTAATACGGTCGGGTTTCAGGAAGCATAAAAGGAAACAAGATGACGCCTCACATTGCTCAGTCATTGAGTTATGCCCATGCTATCGCCGACGCCTCGCTCGTCCAAACGTGAGTACTCACTTTCTTGGGTTATCGCTTCTGATTGGGTGTGTGTATTTAGAACGCGGGTTTATTTGTGTAAACTCTTGCTCTCGCTTCGGGAGAGTTCTAAGAATAACTAGCGTGGTTATCCTGCCTGCTCGCGCTACTTCCGCGTTTGGGTTTACCATCCACGCTACAGGGCTAACTGCTAGTCTTCTGCTTCATCTCCGGTTAGCCCTTGCGCCGCGAGGTGGCGGAGCTGCGACAGGAGAATGCGATCCTCCGCGGGGCGGCCGCTCAGCCGGCTGTGGCCACGCCCATCGCAGCGGCTGCTGCGCCGCCAACTCCCTCTCCACCTTCTGATGTTTTTCTATCTTTACCGGATAAATGGAATGGCACGGATGGGAAGTGCAGTGTTTTTCTAACTGCATTGGATCTTGTGTTTGAGTTTAATTCCACCAGATACTCCACAGACCGACTGCGCATTGCTCTTCTCGTTTCGTTGCTATCCGGGCAGGCAGCTGAGTGGGCCACGGCGGTTCTTCGTTCAGACTCAGATGTCGCCTACTCCTACACCGAATTCACCCGCCAGCTTAAACTCTTAAACCTTTGAGCATCCGGCTGCTGAGGTGGAGACCGACTCTAAATTATACCATCTAAAGCAGGGAGGGTCGTCCGTGAGCCACTACACCGCAGAGTTTCGCACTCTCGCCGTACAGACCGACTGGGGAGACTCCGCACTCCGGACGGCCTACTACGAGGGACTGGCTTCACGGATAAAAGACGAGCTCGCCGGACGAGAGCTCCCAGCGACCTTGGAGGGTTTAATTCAACTCGCCCTCCGGATCGACCAACGGCTGCTCGTTCGCCCCAAGCCAGCTCCCCGTACCCTGCCACCCATCATGACAGCACTACCTCACACCCCGCCCTTCCTCTCCCGCTCTCCAGTTCCAGAAGTCCACGCCTCATTCACTGCAGCACCCACCAGGACCGTCGGTACTCCCCCTCCCGCCGTGGTTGACACAGGAGCCGGGGAACCCATGCAATTAGGGCGCGCCTCCTTAACCACTGCAGAACGGGAACGCCGCTTCAGAGAGGGGCTCTGCGCGTATTGTGGATCCTCTGCACATCATCGGGCCATCTGTCCTCTGCGGCCCGGAAACGCGCAGCCCCGGTGAGAAATGGGAGGAACTCACCGGGTCCCATGTCCCTCTCCACCACCCTGACCAGTGATTCCCGTCTCACGGTAAAAGTACATCTCCAGTTTGGCCACAAACGGGTCGGAAGTACCGCGTTCGTCGACTCCGGGGCAGCAGGTAACTTCATTGACTCTTCCTATGCCAAAAAATTGGGGATAAAGATCGAGGCGTTATCCCAGCCCGTAACCATTACATCAGTCGACGGTCGGCCTCTCTCCTCCAGCCCCATCTCCTTTCAAACCCAACCTATCACCCTCATCATCAACCAGCATCGAGAACAGATCCAGTTTCACACCACCACCATTTCGTCACCACCCATCATCCTCGGACACCCTTGGCTGCTGCAACACGACCCGCTCATATCCTGGACCCAAAGCCGGATCCTACAATGGGGCCGACCTGCACCGAGCTCTGCCTACGGGCCGAGGCTGGGACGTGCTCTAGGGAGTCCGAGGCCCCCGATGTCGACACAGACAAAATCCCGCTAGACTACCGGGACCTGGCTGAAGTCTTTTGCAAAAGACGCGCTACCCACCTACCTACTCATCGCTCATACGACCTGGCGATCGATCTTCAGCCAGGTGCGACACCACCCCGCGGCCACCTCTATTCATTATCCAACACCGAGACGCAGGCGATGGAGGAGTATGTTTCCAGCGGACTTAGCCATGGTACCATCCGGCCCTCCTCCTCACCTGCAGCTGCGGGGCTGTGCTTTTTTAAATGGCAGCGATAGTAGTCTCACGTCCTGTGTCGATTACCGGGAGACTCAACAATATCACCATAAAGCCGACATCCACCTCTTACCAACTCTGCCCTGGGCAGCCCTCTGGTGCCACCATCTTCATAAGTTGGACCTCGGGCATACAACTTAGTGCGCATCAGAAGAGAGCGATGAGAATAAGAAAGAGCGGCCTTCAGGACACTCTGAAGATCTGGTCATCCCGTTTGGTCTCTGCAAGCGGCACCTGCAGCTTTCAACAATTCATCAGTGGTTCTCCAGGGCATGACCCAAGCCCGTTGGGTGTTCGTCTACCTTGACGACATCCTCATCTACTCTCGAACTGTCAACGAGCATATCCAGCATGTCAGAGCGGTTCTAAAGAGATTGCTAGCCCACCAGCTGTACTGTAAGTTGGAGAAGTGCGCTTTCCACGAGCGCTCCACCACGTTCCTGGGTTTTGTCATCTCGCCCCAGGGTGTGGCCATGGACCCGCAGAAACTGGAAGTTGTGAGTCATTGGCCCCTACCCAGGACTCTTAAACAGCTCCAGAGATTTCTCGGGTTTGCCAATTTCTATCGCCGCTTTATCCGGGACTACAGTACCGTTGCAGCGCCACTAACCGCTCTGACCCGCCCATCATCTCACCCCTTCAGCCTCACCCCAACTGCCGTCTCTGCCTTCCATGAGCTCTGTCGCCGCTTCACCACTGCTCCCATCCTCCTTCACCCGGATGCTGACAAACCATTCGTTGTGGAGGTGGACGCTTCGGATGTGGGCGCCGGGGCTGTTCTCTCCCAGCGAGGTCCATACCAA
>QNUK01000571.1:0-22500 GCA_013621035.1 Clarias magur
GTGTCTGCTGCTAGAACTCTGTGTGCCATTGACCTGCTCTCTGATCTGAGCTGCTGTTAACCTGCGATTTCTGAGGCTGGTGACTCGGATAAACTTCTCCTCCGCAGCAGAGGCGACTCTCGGTCTTCCTTTCCTGGGGCGGTTCCGCATGTCAGCCGGTTTCTTTGTAGCGCTTGATGGTTTTTGTGACTGCACTTGGGGACACTTTCAAAGTTTTCCCAATTTTTTTCGGACTGACTGACCTTCATTTCTTAAAGTAATGACGGCCGCTCGTTTTTTCTTCACTTAGCTGCTTTTTTCTTGCCATCATACAAATTCAACCTCTTTGAATGAGAAGCTGTGTCCAAACTTTTGGTCTGTACTGTACATTACATCTGAGTAAGCAGTAGGCCAAGACTTTGACCACGGAGCTACCCTTGACCATCCAGACACACACAATCACGCCTCTGCTTGAAACTCCTCCCACCTGATAACCAGTCACTGCTCCTAGGGGTTGGTCTACACTGATTGGCCAAATATTTCTGTGAGACCATTGAGTGGATGGTCCCTCAATTACTGAAAATGTTTAGTTTAGATCCATTGTCCACTGAATATCTTCCGATATAAAGATAAAAATCTGGTGCTGCATTCAAAAGACCCAGTTGCTCATAGTGAAACAGGTTTTCACGCCCTCAGTAACAGAATACACCTTTTGATATGGTTTGTTTAAAATGTGTTTTTCTTACTTCTGGCCTTTGACTTGTTTGTCTGAAGTTTCGGGAAAAAAAAGCTGCTCCTTTAAAATGTTCTTTGCTAAAATGCTATAGAAATGCAATTAAATTAAATTGGTCAGGGCAGCTTTTAAATCAGGCTTAACCATACAACATCTAATTATCAACTTGATCTCACTTCACAATCCATATGGTCCACTGGGAATCCACAAGGTCACCCAAAACTCGCTTGTCTCTGGACTTCAAAGACCAGCGACCGTTTCACCAATTCGACTTCATTAGCTCTATGAACTCTAACGACTCTGCCTGAGGTTTTAAAAGCAACAAGCAAACAAAACCACTTTAACACACTTTTTGTTTGACTCTGAGTAGTACTGTAAATAACCACACAGTATCCAGCAGCTTTAAAAGTTAATCACTCATCTAAATACCATTACAAAGTTGACTGAAAACACTTGAGAAGCACACACACACACACACACACACACACACACACACACAAACACACACACTCTCTCGCACACCTGCAGACATACAGTGTGCATTCACAGCTCAATGGCAGCCCTTTTAAAAGAGGATCCAATAAAAAGCTGATTTATCGCTGGTCAACAGAGACTCGTCTCTTCCCCCGGCGTCCCAGCATGCATTATTCAGGACACAACTAATCACTCTGTAAGGGTTCAAGAGGAAGCGCAGTGGGCCGGGGGCTACACGCTCCTCACACATTAATACACAAAAAGAACCAGAGGAACAACAACAAGACTGTTTCTGCTTACTTCATCCAAGAGCTGTCTCCAGAAAAGACGGAAAGCCGTTAAGGAGGAGGAGTCTGGGAGAAAAGCGTGAGTGGGGGTCCAGGATGGAGCTGATCATCTGACAATGATTTGTAAACGGTGAGCGTACCGGTGTGTGTGTGTGTGTGTGTGTGTGTGTGTGTGTGTGTGTGTGTGTGTCGCCAGTTTGATAATCAGCTCAGAGAATTAGCAGAACTCGAAGGCATCACTGTAACAGAGTCGAGTTAACTCTGAGAAAAACAACGATGAGAACAATAGTGAAGGTTTAATACCTGCTCATGAAACACATCCTGCTCCTGCAGCCAGATGCTGGCGATGAGATAAGATGATTACAGTCATGTGTAATGTGTATAATAAAGCAAAACCACCGAGCCATGATTGAATATGTGGAGAATGAATCTGTTTCACAGATAATCACATTATCCTGAGCTTTTTCCTCCTGCTGTCTGTAAATATCCGTCGATATGGGACGCCTCTTTTAACTCCTGAATCAAATCCACACGTTCAATCAAATTACCCTGATGCAAGAGAAATAGATTGGGACAGAATTGAATAATTAAAATATCTGGCACCAAAAGTTGTTTTGAAGCTCACTCTGGTGTGTGTTATGTCTCTTCATGCAGCAGGTAGAGAAGCTGTTTGACTCGATTAGCTTTTAAGTTAAAAACACATTTTAACTTAAGTCGTTTTTTTTTTTTTTTTAAACAAAACAGCGCTGAATTTCGATGGTTGTCGCCTCACAGCTTCTGGGTCCAAGGTTCAACCCTGAGCTCAACTCTATGTAGAGGTTCATGTGCTCTCCCCATGCTTTTCTGGCATGATGATGATGATGATGATGATGATGATGAGGATAAAGTTGATGATGATGATGAGGATGAAGATGAGGATAAAGTTGATGATGATGATGATGATGAGGATGATGGTGAGGATAAAGTTGATGATGATGATGAGGATGATGAGGATGAAGATGAGGATAAAGTTGATGATGATGATGAAGATGAGGTTGATGATGAGGATGATCATGATGGTGATAAGAATAACAATAACAATGACAATGATGATGACGATTACAAAGATGATGATTATAGTAATGATGATAAAAATGATGTTGATGATTACAAACAATGATTTCACTGATTTCCTGGAGTGTACAAAATATTTTTTTTTTTTTTTACATACATTTTTTTTTAAATTAATGTTTTATTTTTTTCTTATTTTTGAATTCTTATATAATGAACACAGTGTGTTAATGCCGCTGCCTCCGTACATAAAATATATCACACACATTATATATCATACTTTAATCGGTTTTTGACCCACAAATCCATCAGTTAAATGTGTGATTAAACTCTTAAACATGTTCTCTCTAAATTCTCATATTAATTCATCTGCATGTTCAATATTTACACACACACGTTACATCGTTAAACAGATTAAATAACTTTTGTAACTGAAGCTTCAGCGCTAACGCTATATGACCCTTATACTGTAAAATAAAGTTTATATATCATGCAGCATATGCAAACTCTGTGCATTTGTTTCTACGGCAACCGACATTTAACCATCTTTCTGCTTCTAATTAATGGAGATCTGATTGTCGTTATTAGTTCAGAGTGAAGAGGACTGACGCGTCAATAAAAGGTCACAACTCAGACACTGGTGTGTGTTGTGGTGTGGTGGGTGTTGTGTGTGGGTGTGTGTTGGGTGTGTGTCGGTGTCTTGTCGTAATTGTGTGTTTTTCGTGGTTGTGTGTGAGATGTATCTGTGTGGTGTATGATCGTGTGGTTGTGGGGTGCGTTTTGTGGCTGGGTGTGTGGTGTCGTGGTGGTGTGCACTGTGTGCATTTCGTGTGGCGTTTGTGTTGTGGGTGGTGTCGTGTGTGGCCGTGTTATCGGTTGGGTGGTGTTGTGTAGTACTTGTTGTTGGGTGGTCTGTATCTGGCGTGCTGCCTGATCCGTGTTTATCGTGGGTATCTGTGCATGTGGGTGCCGGGTGGGTGCTGTGGTGGTTGGGATGCTGTGGTTGTGTGGTGGTGTTATCGGGTGTGTGTGTCGTGTGTGTGTGTGTGTGTGTGTGTATGTGTGTGCGTGTGTGTCCCTCTATCTCTACC
Organism: Clarias magur; assembly: GCA_013621035.1. Taxonomy (NCBI): domain Eukaryota; kingdom Metazoa; phylum Chordata; class Actinopteri; order Siluriformes; family Clariidae; genus Clarias; species Clarias magur. Next base: position 3,615 of record QNUK01000571.1, read on the forward strand.
ATAATGAATGCACACTCACTCCTCGCTGTTTTCAGCCCTGACAGGCCCAAGACCAGCACGTATTCTATGATCTATTGTCCCCTGAATTTCTTATGAGTTTTAGTTTTATTTTTCCAGAACGCCATCAACCTAAACACTGAGACTAAAGCCAGTGAAGTCTTAATCCAGACCAATTTGTAAAATGTAAGAGTTTAAGATTAAGTAGTGAAAAAATAAAGCTTCAACACAAATGTGAATGAATGAGAGTAAAAAGTGAATGGAGATTAAGCTTATATTAAAAATATTAATTTAAAAAAAATCAACAGGTTTCTTATCTTTGGGATCTGAAATCCAATGTGTCCTGCATGGGAGAAATCAAAGAGGAAGTAGGAAGTGAGAGTTACAGTAAGACCAGGGCATTTCTCTTTTCCAGAGCTTGATGATATTTTTGCGCCACATCACAGTGTTGAGAGACAGAAGAGCTGGAACTGTCTCTCCCGCCGGTAAGCAGCCTCGACAAATCCCTCTATTATGTCGGGTTTAAAGCTCGACTCGGTTCTGCTGGGCGTTTTTCACAAAGCTCGGAAATCCTCTTATTCTAAACACTGCGTGCGGAGTCTCTTCACCTCCAGGGCTTTAGCCTTCACAGATCTTCTCATCTTCTGGTCCTGATCAGCTGAATGAACCTGAGCTTCGGTAGCTAAAATATTAGACGATACAAACCTTTAAAGGGGACCAAGAGACGTGTATTTCTTTTCTTATGAGAATCTTCACTCATGTGTATGTTTTATTCCTGGATTAGCTCCTGGCCTGAGATTCATCAGATTTTCTTGTCGAACAGATTGGGAGTGAACAAGCAGACGATGGCAAGACGCAGCAGTAAAACAGCTTCAGAGCACAAACGCTGCGACCTGAGACTCTGAAAAGGTCTAGTGTCTAGTGAAGATGGATTTGTCATGCAGACTCTGAATGTTCCAGCCAGCATTGAGTGGCTGCACCATTTATTTTCTCAAACTCGCCTCAGAATAATAAAAACGCCACACGCCAACGCAGTCCATCATAAAACCCCGAGAAGCAGCTTTTTACACTTGAAGAACGTTTCGATTTCATAGCACACGGCTGCTGTTTCAGGATCGATATCATCGAGGAGTCCGTAGGGAAACGCTTTAGATCTAGAGTGAAAGAAATGGAAAACAGTCTGAACGTCACTTTTTGTCATTTGTTTGTTTCGCCGGTCGTTACCAGAACCACACTCAGGTCAGTTTGCTACTTGTTCAGCTTTGTATTCAGATAGAGAGAGAGATAGAGAAAAAGTGGGCTTATAGTTATTGCCTTTTTACATTGGACACCTCCATGCTCTAACAGAAATAGGCAAAGACAGTGTGTATTTAACACCATGAACAGGGAAGGGAGGGACGCCCTACCAGGTATGGGTGAAAATTATTGTTTATGATCTTGCTGTCATCTATGACCTATAAAAAAGTCATAAAAGCACAGACCAGTGAGTAGTCCTTTTCAGTTTATAGTCTCACAACTACTTCCTATACCCACAGACTCCAGGAACTCTGGATAGGAAACAGCCTTCCGAAATCCTGCCACAGCGCCCCTCTGCTTGATTGAATTGAATTCATCTCTATATTTTATTTCTCTTTCTCTTGCTGTGTCTCTCTCTCTCTCAATCACAGCCATGGAGAAGATGAGCATCAGTGCATCACTCCTGCACTCCACTGTGTCTCCTCTTCTTGACAGAAAAAAGGACCTTTTCACCAGTTGACAGCTCATTCTCTCATCACCTTCAGTCCTTGCAGACAAGGCGGGACCCAGGGATGTTTCAGTAATGGAAAGAGAGACTAGGGTCCTCCACTCGGTCTTGACCGAGGATGTTTATTTTGTACAGGTTTCACATAGTGCAAATCGATAGATACAGCCATAGTTAAGCATATACACACTGGGAACCTTGGAGGCTCTAATTAGGGTTGTTTGTGTAATAATAGTAGGTTTGTTACTTTTTGTGTGTCGGTCAAGTCGAGTCAGGTCAAGTCAAGTCGGCTTTTATTGTCATTTCAAGCTTATACTGTTCAGTACACAGTCAGAAGACACAACATTCTTCCTGGACCAAGGTGCAACTTACAATATACATGAACAACATGAAATAACAAAGCTAACTAGCAAAGTAAGACACGTAATTAGCTGATTAGTTGAGACAAAACTAACACCATAAATTAAAAGAACTATCTAAGTACAGTGGAACCTTGGATTACGAGCATAATTCATTCCGGAAGCGAGCTCGTATTCCAAAAACACTCGTAAACCAAATAGAACTTTCCCATAAGAAATCATGAAAACTCAGATTATTCGTTCTACAGCCAAAACAATAAATACATAAAATAATTAATACAATATATAAAGTAAAAATAAAACAAATTAACCTGCACTTAACATTTAAAAAAAGTAAAAAATAAATCCAGACAGAAAAGTGTTTCCGTTTGTGCATGCAGGCACCGTGTATTTGTGTGTGTGTGTGTGTGTGTGTGTGTGTGTGTGTGTGTGTGTGTGTGTGTGTGTGTGTGTGTGGAATTAGCCCCTCGCCTCATCTTAAACAGTAAAACTCCTCCTCCCTCCCACACCTCGCTTTTTAAGTTTCACAACTAACATACACAATGCAAACACTGTTTTAACAGGGAAAAAATAAATCTCTCTAATGATACTCGCATGAGCACACTAACGGAATCACTGCTGTAAAGGAAAAAAACAAAAAAACAAATGAACCAGCACCTTACCTTTGAAAAGAATCGCGACAGAGCTGAGATTTCTGTGTAAATAAAGCGTGTGTGTGCAGCCAGGGAGTGTGTGTGTGTGTGTGTGTGTGTGTGTGTGTGTGTGTGTGTGTCGGTGTGTGTGGGGCACAGTGCCAAATTACGCGTGCGCACACAGAAGAGAGAGGGAGTTGTTGATTATACCAGTAAGAGACGAGCACTAAGACGCAGCCGGGGAGACGATTACCCATAATTCCCGCAGCACAAGAGAGAGAAAAATCATTGACTTAGTTGTGATCACTTGCCGCTCGGTGTCAAAATAAGAGTCGCACGCATGATACATGATACTCGGCGCTCGTAAACTAATACTTGCTCGGTTTCCGATTAAAAATGTATTAAAAATCTTTGCTCGGTTTGCGGAACACTCGTAAACCAGGTTACTCGCAATCCGAGGTTCCACTGTACTATGAAAAAAAAAAAGACATAAAGACAACATAAAGTTACCACTCTGTGGTAATGAGTTAAGGTAGTACAGGTAAATTGTTAAAGTTGTTAAAGTAGTAGTAAAAATGTACAGTAAAAGAGTTCCTTAGCAAATAAATATGAAAAATAAAATAAATATTGGGCGAAGAAAAAGCAATTGCAGGTAAGTGTGTGTTTCATAGATATAGGGGTGTCGATATCAGTGTGCTTGTGTGTGAGTGTGTGTGTGTGTGTGTGTGTGTGTGTGTGTGTGTGTGTGTGTGTGTGTGTGTGTGTGTGTGTGGTTCTGCAGTACACTGGTCATTCTGTACAGTTCACCGAGCGCTTCCTTAGCATTAGCACTAGGTGGAATGTACATCGTGGTTAAATTCTACAGTAAATAAAAAGGTTGACCTCTAAGTGTCATAAACTCTGTGTTGGTCTCCGTCCACACTGAGGAGTTAAACATGTTGTATTTGAGGTTTACATAATGCAGTAGTTTCACTTCATCACCTGCCTTATAAATGCTTGCGTTTGTCAATGATGCTCCACATTTCCTCCTCTCGACAGCTCTATATGCATTTCTTTATGTTATTCCTGAGGTATTTGAAATAACGTCTATGAAACATCATTATTGTGTTGGTGGAAACGGGAGTGGAGTGTAAATGTGTCATTTGGACAGTCAAAGACATGATGTCTTTATTAACCCAGTTACATGCTTAGTTACAGCGGCATACTGGAGCTGTATACACCTGCATGTTTTCTCTCTCTCTCTCTCTCTCTCTCTCTCTCTATTTCTATTTGTTTTTCTGCATCTGTCTCTCATCTGAGGAAAGCTGTTACCCGAGACTGACAGAGCAAGTTCAAGAAGCAATGATGTGTTCTGTCTGTGACCGTCCTGACAGAGAAAACGAATGCTACAGAACGACGAAGAATGTCAAAGGAGATGATTGAAATGATGTTTTTTTGGTGTAGCGTTTTTAAATAGATTTTACACTGAGTTCCACATCATCAGTGGTGATCCCTGCAGTTTCTCCATAACTGCCAACACTTTCTCTCTTCCCTCCTTATGTCATATATGTCATTTACTGTATGTACTGTTTGTTATCAAAATCAATAAGACAGTTTACATTTTGTTTTGAATAAACAACCCTGTCTTCTTTACTTTCAAAAGCAGCAGCCGACAAAAAGCTAATATATTGCACATGAAAAATCTATCAGTACACTGAGATTTAGAGGGAAAAAAAAAAAACTGAACTTAATGAAATTTCTGGTGACTGAGTGAAGGCATAAAAGAGCCTGACATTTATAGAAGACTTCACGCACAGTGTGGTGATGAGACGCTTAGCTTCAGTAATAATAATAATAATAATAATAATAATAATGCATTTTATTTATATAGGCACCTTTCTCATCACCCAAGGTCATCTTCCAGGTAAAACCAACGATAAATAAAAACGTAAAACAAGATAACATTGATAACATTGATAACAAAGATATCGTTAAGTAATAATAAAAGATTAAAAAAATTATGAAATGAAAAAAAAAAAAAAACATTGTCATAATTTAAGACATTTAAAAACAAATGACATGGACATTTTAGTGCAGCCTTACATCATGTAGGATAAGCGTTTCTGAATAAATGGGTCTTAAGTTGAGATTTGAATTTGATTGAAGAATTGCGTGGCAGTAGTGTGTGGGATATTGATTACATGGGCCTAGAAGAGCAAAGTGCCATCAAGGATTACCCCAAGGTTTTTAACCCGAGAAGAGGGAGAAACTGAGGAACCATTGATGCAGAGTGAAAAACTTTTGGACTTGGATACGGTGGATTTTGACCCTATGAGGAGGACCACAGTCTTATTGCTGTTAAGTTTGAGAAAATTGCAGGTAAGCCAAGTTTTTATTGTTTTATTAAGCAGTCGGTTAGACGGGAGGGTGGAAGAGCAGAGTCAGGCTTTGTGGTGATTAAAGTTGTGTGTCATCTGCATAACAATTGAAATCTCCACTTTCTAAAGCTCTGATCAAGAGGGGCGGCACGGTGGTGTGGTGGTCAGCACTGTCGCCTTGCACCTCCATTGTCCAGGTTCGATGCTCGACTAGGTGCGATTCCCATGCATGGAGTTTGCATGTTCTCCCTGTGCTTGGTGGGTTTCCTCCGGGTACTCCGGTTTCCTCCACAGTCTAAAGGATTGTAGGTTAGGTTAATTGCCGTTCCCAAATTGGCCGTAGTGTGTGAACGAGTGTGTGCGCGGTACGTTCTGAGAGGTATGAAGTGAACCAGGCAAGAAGGTGATGCCAATTATAGCTAAATGGTTGAATTAAATGGAGTGAGTGATGGTGTCGAAGGTTGCACTCAAATGCAGCAGGATTGTTGAGGATTGTTTATTTAAAAGATCCTTGGTAATCTTCACCAGAGCAGTTTCCGTACTATATTTGGAACGGAATCCAGACTGAAATGATTCAAAGAGGTTACTGTCACTGAAGTGAGTATGAACCTGTATTTAAACTACTTTTTCAAATAAAAAAAAATAAAAATAAAAAAAGAAAAGAAAGGCAGATTTGAAATCGGACAGAAATTGTTGAGATTATGTGGGTTAGTATCTGTTTTTTTTTTTTTTTAGGGATTGTAGTAATTGCAGCTGTTTTGAGGAATGATGGGACAGTGCCAGAAGATAGAGAGGAGTGAATGATTCGAGTTATAAGAGAGGAGAGTGAGGTCGTATAGGCTTTAACGAGCCGGGTTGCCAGAGGATCAAGCTGACGTGAAAGATTTGGATTCATTAAGGACTTTGGAAATTTCTGATTTGGTGGGGAGAAAGAAAGAGGAGAAAAGATTAAGAGGATGTTCCGCGGATAAGCTGTGGGACGTATTTGACGAATAAGATAACTGTTGATGAATTTTAGTGATTTGGGCATAAAAGAAGGTCATAAAAACGTCACACCGAGTAATGTGCAGAGACTTCAGATAAAAATGTATTACAGTAAAAGTGTCCTACCACCTTTACTAAAACAAATGATGGACAAACGGTGGACAGAGTCAGTGGAGATGCCTTGTAATTCATGGAGTACCGTGAGGCCTCCGCCATGTCCAGAAGTTCGGGGTCGCGAGATGCAAACAAACCACAGTGGACATTCCTGATTAAGTTCCAGAAAGTCATTTTGCTATTGCCATGTCTCAGTCGAGCAGCGTATTATCATCCACAAGATAATGAATTAAGTTTTCTTTCGGTTAAGTTTTCTTGTGGGTCGGGGAGCTTTGGTGTTATCGTACCGGTATCCCCGACAAGATCTACAATGGATGTATTCCCGCCATGTCCTGATGGAGGTACAAAGGAGGAGGTGGTACAGTGGAGTAGGACTGTAAAAACATTTTAAGGAAGTTAAAACATTAAAGAAGGCCTAATGTCTGTGAATGACGGATCCCGGCCAAAGTGTCCCAGAGCTCACTGCAGGTGTTGTTCATGCAAACATTCAGTCGAATATCTGATTCTTAAAAATCGACAGATGACTTGTCATAAATTATTGAAAGAGACGAATCAATATATACACACAATCATGCACCAACACCATTTGCACGTTACAGGAACTCAGTTGGGAGGACATCCCCACACATCTCCGGGACAGTCCTGACCTCGCTTCAAGCTATTTCTTTCATTTGAGTCACTAAAGGAATTCCCAGGAGGCCGGAGTTTCAAACGTAAAGTAGGCAGATCATGGCTCTGAGGATTTATCAGGAATGAGTAGAGCGCCAGCGATCAGCGTTGGACAACCATGTCATAGACAGAAGGTGATACAGCTACTCCTGGTGGAGATAGTAGGTTGAGTTCGATAAATCCCAGTCAGGTTCAAAGTTCATGGCATGACAGAATTAAACAATTCATGCAAAAAAAAAATAAATAAATGAAAATGCAACCAGCAGCATATATATTTTTTTCAAACATTTTGCTTGCAAGTATTATGTGCAACTCTTTGCAACTTTATGTAAAACTTAAAGTTAAAAAAATTTCAATACATTTCCGTTGTTATCCCTTGTTTCCAATTATCGATTGTGCTTCATTAAGAGCCGTGTAATTTCCCATCAGGCTCTTGCACTTAGAGCTGAGTTTAATATCATTACAATTCAATTATACACAATTCAAGTATAATGAAGAGCCAAACCAAGATGCACAGAAAGTGTGTGAGTGTGGATGTGTGTGTGTGTGTGTGTGTGTGTGTGTGTGTGTGTGTGTGTGTGTGTGTGTGTGTGTGTGTGTGTGAGAGAGAGAGAGAGAGAGAGAGAGAGAGAGTTGTAACTCCAAATCATTACACAATGTTCAGTAATATAAGATGAGTTAATATAAAATCTCTTATTCCAGAGCGGATGAAGTATGTGAGTGAGAGAGTGAAACATCTTTTGCAGGCTTACAGATCGATTTGGCATTGTGAAAGTACAGCATTCTGGTAGTTTTATTTTATTTTATTTTTTTATGTTGTCCAGAAGTCCAAGGTGAAGGGTGGACGAGGTTGATTACATGCAGTGAGCAACAGGAGAAATCATTGGAGCCTTGGAGCCTTGGAGTAGAGACCAACCTGAGGCATTAAGTCCCTTCTTCGTCTTCTTCTTCCTCATCATCACAGACACTTTCATTTAAGCCAATTTATTTTTTTTTTGTCTTATACTGTACATTCCTTCTTTCTTTGTGTTCCTTTATATTCTGTGCGATAATACGGTAGTATGTTGAAAGAATGCCAACTGATTAAGATGTTAGAGATGTGAGATATGCTGCAGAGTGCACTGTACATGATGGAGGTGTAATGTAATGTAAGGTAAGGTAAGGTAATTGCTGCTTTTACTTTAGAAATCCTCTCAGTTTGATCTGATTCACAGCTCAGAAATAAACAGCGCGATGCAAGAGAGTCAATGCCAGGTCCGTTCCTGCCATCCTGACGACTCGGAGAGACACAGAGAGAACGAGAGAGAACGTGGTAGATGAGTGGCAGTAACAGCGAGAAAGGAAGGAAAAGCAAAAAGATGAGAATGTGACGAGATTAGATTCACTCGATAAGAAAGAATGAGGTGTATTGAGTTGCCAGTCAGATCAGGGCAGAAAGAGAGAGAGAGAGAGAGAGAGAGAGAGAGAGAGAGAGAGAGAACGAAATATAGAGATTGAGATGTCATGTTTCCCAACATGTGTAAGTCTTAAAATTGGCATGCAGAGTAGGGTGTGGTTTGGTGTACAGCCTAAAGCATGATGGATGGATGGATGGATGGATGAATGGATGGTTTGGGGATGCACCAGAGGCATAGTGACTGTGTGACCTTCTTCTCGCTGCTGCACTATGTCTGCTAGATCATCTAGGTGGATTGAGAACACCAAACCTTCGGCGCCAAACCGAGAAACAAACCAGAAAGAGCAGGAAAGCTTCATCTGACACACTACATGACCCGGGCCTCCCTCTCACAGCCTCCAGCAATTTACACTATGAATGCATGCAGAGTAGTATTGTCACTGCGTCGTAAATAAAATGCTATTTTTCCTGAGAGATTTGCCTCATGTGAATGAACTGGAATTACTCAGAAGGATGCTGAAGGCAAACAGACAGTAAAGTGAGTAGAGCAGTTTCCTGTGGAGATTCTAGTGGAAAAGCATCTGCAGGGCTACAGGGTAGACAGATCATGTTGTGCACACACACACACACACACACACACACACACAACAGTGTGAAATCAGTGTGAATCTGCCTGTCGTGGTGAATAAATAAGGCATTTCATACCATGATAATTACAATTTGTTTCAACAGTTAAGCGCACTCGGCTCTGGTGTTTCTTATGAATGTTGGTAAGAGTCTGCTCTCTTGGGTCTGTCTGTAAACAGAAAGACACCTCACACCTCATAAGACACACCTCACATCCACAATCCTATTTATCCAGGGTGGGCCATTTATATGGACACACCTTAATAAAATGGGAATGGTTGGTGATATTAACGTCCTGTTTGTGGCACATTAGTATATGTGAGGGGGCAAACTTTTTGAGATGGGTGGTGACCATGGTGGCCATTTGGAAGTCGGCCATCTTGGATCTAACTTTTGTTTTTCCAATAGGAAGAGGGTCATGTGACACATCAAACCTATTGGGAATTTCACAAGAAAAGCACTGGTGTGCTTGGTGTTAACGTAACTTTATTCTTTCATGAGTTATTTACAAGTTTCTCTTTGTTCACAGCCATTGACATGTCGAAGAGTTTAACACGTGATGAGCGCAGTAACCGGGTCATTGCAGCAGATTTCAATGCAAGACACCCTACGAGACCACCCATCTCCCATGCTACAGTTAGCAAACTGCTTGCTAAGTTTCGTGAAACTGGTTCAGTGTTGGATTTGCCAAAATGTGGACGCATGAAAACTGTCACTAATGAACAAACATCAGTGGCTGTCCTAGCTTCATTCAGCAAGAGCCCACAGCGTAGCACTCGCCGCATGTCACTGGAGAGTGGCGTTAGTCGAACATCCCTTCGGCGGATATTAGCTACTCACAAATAGCACCCTTACAAACTCCAGTTACTGCAGCATCTCAACGAGGATGACCCAGATCGGCGCACACGATTTGCAGAATGGGCAAAACAAAAATTACAACAGGACCCTCAGTTCACGCAGAAGATTTTGTTCAGTGATGAGGCAAACTTTTATGTGAATGGTGAAGTTAACAAACAAAACCACCACTCACCCACATTGGATAGATCCCTCCAAGACTGTTGGAACAAAAAAAGTGATGGTATGGTGTGGTATATGGGGTACAAAGATAGTGGGGCCATTCTTCATCGATGGAAACCTCAAGGCCACTGGATATTTGAAATTGCTACATGATGATGTGTTTCCCTCTTTATGCACTGAAGCTGGCACGTTCCCTGAGTTTTTCCAGCAAGATGGTGCACCACCACATTATGGGTGTCAGGTCCGAGCATTCCTAGATGAACAGCTTCCTGAAAAGTGGGTTGGTCGTCGTGGGCCAGTTGAATGGCCCCCAATGTCTCCCGATCTGATCCCCTTAGACTTTTATCTTTGGGGTCATCTGAAGGCAATTGTCTATGGTGTGAAGATACGAGATGTGCAGCACCTGAAACTACGGATACTGGAAGCCTGTGCTGGCATTTCTCCTGCGGTGTTGCTATCAGTGTGTGAAGAGTGGGAGAAGAGGGTTGCACTGACAATCCATCACAATGGGCAGCACATTGAACACATTTTATAAGTGGTCAGAAACTTGTAAATAACTCATGAAAGAATAAAGTTACGTTGAAACCAAGCACACCATTGTTTTTCTTGTGAAATTCCCAATAAGTTTAATGTGTCACCTCTTCCTATTGAAAAAACAAAAGTTGGATCCAAGATGGCCGACTTCCAAATGGCCACCATGGTCACCACCCATCTTGAAAAGTTTGCCCCCTCACATATACTAATGTGCCACAAACAGGATGTTAATATCACCAACCATTCCCATTTTATTAAGGTGTGTCCATATAAATGGCCCACCCTGTACATGTGATAGCACGTCATCGTCCCGCGGCAGTCATGCCCTACAGTACATTGCATATCATTTACAATCTCCACTAAATACACGTCACTGTCCTTCACATTTTATTTGAAAAATCAGTTTTTTGCATCCTTAATAAAATTTAATTAAAATATCTGCGCCATGTGGCATTCGGTCAATCAGCTAATGCCCTGCGGGAAGTTTGGTAGACAAACACCTCGTTAATCAAAAATAGCTCAGCGCTATTAGTCTTTATTCCGCAGGTATTTACTGATCTGAGATCAGACAAACACAATGGAACGAGGTTCGAAATTATAATTGGATTAATGATGCATTAAATTACGCATTCGGATTATTGTCACACTGATGGTGCAGGTCAAGACAAACAGCGAGGCAGATTTTAACCTGAGGGCAACAAATAAAAATCTTTAATAATATCTGCAATTATACTGATGGCTGTTCTTTTTTTTCTTTGCCTTAACTGTTGATATGAGGATTTCAGCACCATGGACATGGGACAGGGATCAAAGCATCAAAAAGTGCACATTGCAAATACCACGGACATACAGCTGGAAGGGAATTAGTGTCATTTTACACCCTGGTTGTTCTCAGCTGGCAGAAGGAGAAGGATGGTATTTGCATAAATCTGTATAAACAGTACGTCTTGTCTCTCTTTCTTAAAAGATTTTGCTGCCTGAGCCATGAAAATCACAAAGACTAAAGTACTGACAGCAGGTCAGGAACACCCGCAGGTGTAAGGAGCTACTGTATCAAGGGTCGAAATTACTGTTCATTTGTGCCTTGTGCTGTATGTCCACAGAACAGAATATGCCAATTCATTGCCTTTAATAAATATTTAAAATATTAAATACGCTCCTTGCACATCATTTGTCATCACGCATTATTTATCCTCCAAATCCTCCTTCACACCTGTCATCAGGACAATCCCCGAGCATGGAAAAGCTTTTGGAGCTTTCTTTCTGTCAGTGATGTTCATACTGATCATGGTTAATATTTAAATTTTTACGTTTTTTAAAATAATTCTGCAGTTCCATTGATCCAAAAAGGACTTGGATCAGTGAGAGAGAGGATTAGTGTTCAGGATTGTTAACTCAGTGACAGGTATGAGAAATGAGATGGATGCGAGTGTGAAATCCTCTTTAATAGGTGCTGGGAAATAACATCAGAACAAACAGAAAAACAGGAACTGGGCTTAGGAAGTGTGACTAGAGAAGAACTCGCCATGAGCACAGTAAACAAATCTCTAGACAAAAACAACCTGAAAACCCAAAACATAAATCACCAAGGAGGCAATACACAGAGGCAGGTAATCAAATATCCTACATAATTTTCTATACATGATACTATTTAATAACCTTGTTAATGCACCTTTATGTGCAGTTATCATGAATCGTATTTTTTTCTTTTGTCATCATATATTCTTTCTCATTGATGTTTACGTTTTTAACCTAGCCCTACATTGCTTGTATTTGGCTACTTTTCAGATCATGATCATTAAAAAGTGCTTTGATTTCCTAATCTAAACATAATCCTCTATGCTGTTATGCATCAACATTCGCTGCACCCTATATAGGGAAGGACAGGAACAAAACAGGTTCCACCAGTCTAAACATTTCAAGTTTACAGAAATGACTGGGAGGTCATTATGAAAGCCCAGTTTGGTTACCACATCAAAGTGTTTGACAGTTACCTGGTTACCAGATCCTACACACTTAATATCTGGGCTGCTGATTCTTCTGGCTCGTTTTTTTCCCACCTCTTGAATGGATGCACACAATATAACAAGCCTATAATTATGAAGTTTTTTTTCACACATCCTTCTTTAACCTTACTGTGTTGTTTATAATCAGCATGGCCATATTTAATTGCATAGACAACTTGCATTATACATGATAGTAATGGTGGAAACAAGACAGCTAAGCTACCCAAGTAATGAAAGAGGTTAACAATGTCAAATCTTTTTTTTTTTTTTATCAATTACTAGTAGACCTTCAGGTACATGATATGAACAGTATCAGCCAGGCTGTTTTTATAACAGTAAAATACTTTACAATACTGTTGATTAGACACTATAGACTGTTTATCTATTACTGTTTATACTGTCAAACTCGGTCAGATTGATTTCCAAAAAAAAAAAAAAAAAGTATGCATGTACTTGTATGTTTACTTGAGTATTGAGTTTTTGTACTTCTGCCACCTCTGACCAGGTGTATGCAGTTGCTCAGGGCAAGTGGTGATGTGTAGAGTGGTCCAATGAGCTTCTGATATTTCCATGACACTCTAAACATACTATTTATTCATGGCTGCTCAACCAGGTGTATTCTTTTGCCTGCCACTCAAAATGCAACTATTGAGTTCAACTCTTGAGAGTGACGACTTTACCAAAAATAGAATACCCTGACATTTTGAAAATCAATCAAATCACCATAAGCCTACGGCATCTTCAGCCCAATTCCACCATCAGACCCTCAACTGATCTGAACTCATTTCCTGCAGCAGAAATAATTAAATGGGGTGTGATTGAAGTGTCTTCTCTATCTCCCTCTTATTAACATACACTCCATCTCCTGAGAGATCTGCTGTGGCTGCTCATTTCTGTGTGCTTCTATCTATTTATAATAAATGATGCTTCTGGTCACTTATACATAATTTAAAAGGAACACACAACAGGAGAGTGTAAGACTGCACAGTGTGACGGACGTTGTTGTAAAAAAATAATTCTGTACCCTGGTACTAGGCTTATGTTTTTGTTTGTTTGTTTGTTTGTTTGTTTGTTTGTTTGTTTGTTTGTATCTATCACATTCATGTTAAAACAGGTCTCAAATATGTTGCAATCGTCTCCCAATAATCTCTGTACGTATTATTTTACATAGCTTTTAAGAATGCCCTTGACAGTTCAATTTTTATTTATAATTTTCATGGCAGGATCTGAAAGCTGTCGCATTCAGAATGCATATCAAGTGCAATTGTTGTACTTACATAGCAGCAGAAGTGCTAACACAGGCTCATCATTAGTGGGAGATATAACTTCACAACCATGTACAGTATGTTGTGTAAGCAAAGATACACTTTGCTGAAAAGCGCTAATTTCCCCCCATGCATAGAGTCATTTTGGACACCATGTAATTAACTTGCCTATTATAATCACACCACAGTGACAGCATTATTAACTCTTTACCCTGGCTTCACAGCTGACAGCTTTCTGCATTTTATATGTTAATATGAGCCATGGGTTTAGTAATGATGCAAAAAGAAATTAACTACGACACGTTAAATAGACCAAGCGTGGTTTAGCATGACAGTTTTTTTTTTTACTTTCTCCATTCACAACTCCACCATCTCCTACCTTTAATTACCTCTTAATTCATCATAAGTCAAAGATACATGGTAACACATACAGTATGTCCAAAATATTACTCAAACTTATGTTTATGGGTTTTGTAATTACCGCCCATGTCTGATTTACAAGAGCAGTGCCAGTATCCTTGTCTGCCCCCAAAACCTGAGCGATACGCCCATAAACCCTGCGATCGCCAGGTCTTCATTTTACAATACTCACTTTATATTCTGCTCTATTTCACAGTGATGATCAATAAATCTTCCTCATCCTCATATTTTATGTAGGAAGCCGGTTGAACGAGGCAGGAAGGTACTGTCATACACTTTACAGCCTGCTTTAAAGCAGTTTTTGATCACCCAGTGGAAAACAGGGGCAATAGTGAGCAGATACCGAGGCTGATTATGAGGAAAAAGAGGAATAAATCAGTCATTGTGGAGGAAGTAGACCTGAGATATTAACTCAGGATACACCAAAATATCCATATTAAGCAAAGATTTCCACATTTAGAAATTGGTTAAGGTTTTTTCTTTTTTTTTTTTAATGTGTCACTTGTGATAGCTAATTTTGTAGTGGCTGATTGTTATATCAATCCACCCCTAGACCAAGCTATGAATATTGTGAGAGCATCATGATACAGTAGCTGCTGTCTCATAGACAAGCTTCTAAAGAAAAGTTATTGACCCCAAATGAAAAAAAAAAAACTCCTGACACTGCACAACAGTTACACTATACAATTTCATCCTAACCAACCGATCTTTGGATGACAATTTCAAAGATTTTAGAACATGTTGAGCTTGTAACTTTTATTCTATAATTTCTGGGATGCGGTTGATTTTTTAAGCAATTAACCAGGCCTCCACAACTACTGTAGATCCACTGAAACAGTCTGAGTGCTGACTTGTGTCACTGACCAAGGAGAAAACAATTGTAGATTTTAATCTCAAAGCAGGTCCAGGGATGTACAACGGAAAAGCATTTGCCCTGACGACACCAAATGGCAAGCTGATAAGGGGTTAAAATATCCATTTATGATTGCTTTAAGAAATCCTTTATAGAGAATGCTTTAGGACTGACTCCCCCATTGATCGAAACAGCTCTACCCAATCAAGGGCAGATGTATGCTCATGAATGTGCAAGAGGGTAGATAGTGCTATCCTCTTCATGTGCTACACTGCACCTGTGATGCATCATAAGCAGCAATTTGACAATATGCACTCGGCTGGCTTCATTCTTCAACTGGCATCTGTTGAATCTTGGCAAAAAAGAAAAACAGTGGACTCTGGCTTTGTATCGACTACACCATGAGGTCCATGCGCAATGCTGTAATGCTCATCACACCTCTGCACTAAAACCCAGTCTACACCAAACTGGATCTGAGAAGCAAGGACTGGAAATAACTAGAAGACAGCATCCTTTACCCTTGTGTCCTATGTGATGTCATTCATCATCTCGCCATTGCCTGTGTTTAAGGCATTTTATTTCATTTGGCGTCCTTGGTGAAGCACAAACAGTCTGTAAGCTGTGAGCTTGAGCTAAATTTGGATAAATGACACTTTTATCTCACATCAATAACACACACACACACACACACACACACACACACACACACACACACACACACACGCACACAGCAAGAAGCAATGCTTCACTTCCTCAGAATGCTAATGCCATGTTGTGTTTGTATTTAGGTATTCCACCTTCACAAGCTTTCAGTTTGCTCACCTATTTATCTGTCTCTCTTTGAGCTGAAAATTAGCTCAGTTGGTCACTGCCTTTGTAAAGTTATGTGTTTTTGTCTGCTGTTTTGTTTTCACACTTTGAAGTTATTTTGTTGTTGCACTGTATGCTAATAAATGTACTTTATGCTAATAAATGTTGTTGTAACCTTCTGCAAGAACACACATCTGATCACAAGTCTTTGTCCCCTCAGTAATCGCTTCTAAATCACCTTTGAACCACCTGTGCTAACACAAGGCTGAATCCCAAATCCCTCTTTAACCCCTCATCAAGAGCAGTACTTGGTGTGTGGTACAAGGGATTGTACACCCTGCATAGCACAATAGCGTTCCATTTAATGCTGTTTGGGATTTAACCCGAGAACCCAGGAAACTGATATTATAAAACTTAAAAGTAAATCTCATAAGTTACTCAGGACTGTCCACCACCTCCATGGTTTATTCTCCTCTCCTTTTGGCTACATGTTACCAGTAAAAATTTAAAAGCACTTTCACCCCTGTTTATTACACTAACTGTTGGTCGCCAACTCTGCCAGTCACCGAAGCATATGCGTTGGCCGAGCAAAATAACTAGTTAAACCAAGAAACAAATCAAAATCTGTTACATAATACACATTTCAACCATGCTTCAACCTAATTATTTTAAAAAATGAACTCATGGAACAGGCCTGGACAAAAATGATGGTACCCCTAACTTAATAGTTTGTTGCACAACCTTTTGAGGTAATCACTGCAATCAAACGATTCCTGTAACTGTCAATGAGACTTCTGCACCTCTCTGGAGGTATTTTGGCCCACTCTTCATGAGCAAGCTGCTCCAGTTGTTTCCGGTTTGAAGGGTGCCTTTTCCAGACAGCATGTTTCAGCTCCTTCCAAAGATGCTCAATAGGATTGAGGTCAGGGCTCATAGAAGGCCACTTTAGAATAGTCCAATGTTTTCCTCTTAGCCATTCTTGGGTGTTTTTAGCTGTGTGTTTTGGGTCATTGTCCTGTTGCAAGACCCATGACCTGCGACTGAGACCCAGCTTTCTGACACTGGCCAGCACATTTCTCTCTAGAATCCCTTGATAGTCTTGAGATTTCATCGTACCCTGCACAGATTCAAGACACCCTGTGCCAGATGCAGCAAAGCAGCCCCAGAACATAACAGAGCCTCCTCCATGTTTCACAGTAGGGACAGTGTTCTTTTCTTGATATGCTTCATTTTCCGTCTGTGAACATAGAGCTGATGTGCCTTGGCAAAAAGTTCCATTTTTGTCTCATCTGTCCATAGGACATTCTCCCAGAAGCTTTGTGGCTTGTCAACATGTAGTTTGGCATATTCCAGTCTGGCTTTTTTATGATTTGTTTTCAACAATGGTGTCCTCCTTGGTCGCCTCCCATGTAGTCCACTTTGGCTCAAACAACGACGGATGGTGCGATCTGACACTGATGTTCCTTGAGCATGAAGTTCACCTTGGATCTCTTTAGAAGTCTTTCTGGGCTCTTTTGTTACCATTGGGATTATCCGTCTCTTTGATTTGTCATCAATTTTCCTCGTGCGGCCACGTCCAGGGAGGTTGGCTACAGTCCCATGGATCTTAAATTTCTGAATAATATGTGCAACTGTAGTCACAGGAACATCTAGCTGCTTGGAAATGGTCTTATAGCCTTTACCTTTAACATGCTTGTCTATAATTTTCTTTCGAATCTCCTGAGACAACTCTTTCCTTCGCTTCCTCTGGTCCATGTTGAGTGTGGTACATACCATGTCACCAAACAACACAGTGACTACCTGGAGCCCTATATATAGGCCCACTGACTGATTACAAGATTGTAGACACCTGTGATGCTAATTAGTAGACACACCTTGAATTAACATGTCCCTTTGGTCACATTATTTTCAGTATTTTCTAGGGGAACCATCATTTTTGTCCAGGCCTGTTCCATGAGTTCTTTTTTTTATATATATAATTCTGTTGAAGCATGGTTGAAAGGCATTCATAGAATTCAAAAAAACATTCATAGAATTTTTATTTATTATTACTTTTGTCAGATTAAATTTATTTCTGTGACCATTGTGAGTTTTTCTTTCATTGACCGAAGGGTACCAACAATTTTGTCCACGTGTGTAAACTACCATCCTTGCTAACATTCTTAGGACCCATGGTGCTTTGTCTTCACTAAATCTTGCGCAAAATGCAAAAAAAAAACTTGTTTTGGATGTCTTTCTATTGACGTAAATAAGTTTTAAATGGCTCAACTCATTTCCTCATATGCTTCGTTTGCCAAGGAAATTTTCTTGCAAAATTTCATTACTTGCTACTGAACAGTGAAAATCTTTCTTTACATCTCTCAGCTGTTGTCAGCCATGATACAGAACCCCTGAAGCAGATTAAGGGCCCAACAGTGGCAAACTATGCGATCTAGGGCTTGAATCATCAACCTTCAACTTGGTAACTCAGTGCTTTAACCATCTGAGCAACCACTCTTCAGGACCCAGGCTACACCCACATGGCTGGGCTGATATTCAGCACAACATCACAATCTCAAGTGTGATATTGCAGAATATTCATGAGAAATGCTGGACTCACTCCAAAGTCAACTTGATTAAGTCTCTTTTCAATAATCAATAATTCCCTTGTTTGTATCACTTTAATCTACACACACACACACACACACACACACACACACACACAAACTGAGAGCTACCAGCGCTGATAAAACAGGGTTTAGCAATTATATCTACTCTGAACGTTCAACATTTACTTTGACTACAGGTTCATCAAGTCAAATGCAAAAATTCCTGAAACTAATTTAATTTAATTTAATACATTTCATTTCAGAGTCGAAAAGCCAACAGTCTAATCCGTATTTGTGTTAGATCAGAAAACCAACGAATAGAACTAGATTCAGCCGGTAACACACAGGACCACCGTGAGCCTTCTGTAGTTTCATTCATAAAAGTTCCTCGCTTCAGTGGTTTTGAAATAAAATATTTTCTCTCGGTTTCAGTTATGAGCAGATGCTCCACACATACACTCACACACACAAACACTGAATACACATACTATACTGTACCAAACAAACAGTATGGTAA